>JBBGZY010000665.1:4240000-4392500 GCA_037952925.1 Lithobates clamitans | reverse complement strand
TTTTTTAAACACAAAGTTGTCCATTTATACAATATTTCTAACACATAGCATGTACATACTAAAAATGACACCCCAAAATAGATTCTCCTACTCCTGAGTACGGCGATACCACATGTGTGAGACTTCCACAGCCTGGCCACATACAGAGGCAGAGTACAGCCGAGTATGGCAGGGTATGGCCGAGCATGGCAGGGTATGGCCGAGCATGGCTGGGTATGGCTAAGTATGGCTGGGTACGGCAGAGTATGGCTGGGTATGGCAGAGTATTGCGGGGTATTGCAGAGTATTGCAGGGTATTGCAGAGTACTGCTGGGTATTGCAGGGTATGGCAGAGTATTGCGGTGTATTGCAGAGTATTGCGGGGTATTACAGAGCATGGATGAGCATGGCTGAGTATGGCAGGGTATTGCAGGGTATCGCCGAGTATGACTGGGTATGGCAGAGTATTGCGGGGTATTGCAGAGTATTGCGGTGTATTGCAGAGTATTGCAGGGTATTACAGAGTATGGATGAGCATGGCTGAGTATGGCAGGGTATTGCAGGGTATCGCCGAGTATGACTGGGTATGACAGAGTATTGCGGGGTATTGCAGAGTATTGCCGGGTATTGAAGAGTACTGCGGGGTATTGCAGAGTATTGCAGGGTATGGCAGAGTATTGCAGGGTATTGCAGAGCACTGCGGGGTATTGCAGAGTATTGCACAGTATTGCAGGGTATTGCAGAGTATTGTGGGGTATTGCAGGGTATTGCAGAGTATTGCGGGGTATTGCAGAGTATTGCGGGGTATTGCAGAGTATTGCACAGTATTGTGGGGTATTGCAGAGTATTGCACAGTGTTGTGGGGTATTGCGGGGCATTGCAGAGTATTGCGGTGAATTGCAGAGTATTTTGGGGTATTGCAGAGTATTGCGGTGTATTGCGGAGTATTGCGGGGTATTGCGGGGTATTGCGGGGTATGGCAGAGTATTGCGGGGTATTGTGGGGCATTGCAGAGTATTGCACAGTATTTTGGGTGTATTGCAGAGTATTGTGGGGTATTGCAGAGTATTGCACAGTGTTTTGGGGCATTGCAGAGTATTGCACAGTGTTATTGGGCATTGCAGAGTATTGCAGGGCATTGTAGAGCATTAGGGATGGCTGAGCATGGATGGATGGATGGCTGGATGTCACTGTGCAGCGCTGTGGGTACTACACATCCAGCCCACAGCGCTGCTGCCATCCATCCATCCCCCTCTCCGCTCACAGTGTACCGATCGGAGCGGAGAGGAACCGGCGTCATTAGATGACGCCGGTTTGTTTGTTCAAATGACAGAGCGATCACATGGTAAACGGCCGCGATCAGCGGCCATTTACCGGGATCCATGATGCGCCGGTGGTGGTGGTATCTGGTTGGTATGGGGGGTACTAAGCGGTATTCATATTTATCTTTGTATATACTGGCGTGTTCTGTTACCATGCTGTTTCATTGGGTCACGGTGTTCCCACTGTGTTACACCTCCCCTTTGTTAATTATACATTATATATACTCCTGATACAAACCCTTTCCCCTCCCCCTGTGAACATTACAACTAGTGATGCCCAAAAGTAGTCAGAATTTCCTACAGCAAATCTGGCTTTTATTTCCGGTTGAGGATTACATCCCCTAAGCCCTTAGTCTACATATCTGTATATATGTACTACCATGCCCTCTTAATTAAGGAGGATGTTCTGATATTCAGATCTTTGCCTTATACGGCACTATTTCTATATACAGGGTTGAGTTTCCCAGTTTGTTCTCTATTATTACATCGTATTGAAATTTACTCCTGCCTTAGTATTATGTGGGATAATTGATTTACCATTACTGTTGTTATATATATATTTATTTTTGATAAGGAACTCAAGGAGTTTCCCTTTTATTACATGTTTTGCCAGATTCTTGCCCTGCAACTGTGCGGTCCAGTTCTCCTGTTGGCATTATCCTTTTGGGATCTGGCACCCATGGGTACTATGCTCCAGTTGGTACATTAGATGACGTCTGGCAATGGTGGTGGTTGCTCTGCTTTTTAGACCTGTACTAGTAGGTGAGAGTTACTAGAATTAATCTTTCACCAGATTTCTTATATCATGTGTTTGCTTTATATCCATGGATGGCCACCATGTAATCATAGTTATTTGTTCTCTATACAGTTAAAATGAATTAGTGATGTCGTTTATGCCCTGATGAAGCGAAAACTCTTTGCGAAACATGTCGGCTGACTAATCACGAATTAATTCTGAACATACTACTTGATGGTCATGTTGATGTTCTTACATGTTATGTCTGTAATGCATATATATATTTTTTTAATTATTCTTTAATAAAAATTTATATTTTTTACTAACCCATGTGGTACCGGCCTACTACCAACAGACACACCATCTCCCTTTAAAAATCCCACTTTACCTGAAAGATGTCTATAGTTACTTGGTAAAGACTTTGATCCCTTTTTATATATATGCACCACGTTCGCCCTGCGCCAATCCAGTGGTACTATTCCCGTCATTAATGAGTCCCTAAAAATTAGATACAATGGCTTTGAAATTACAGAGCTCAATTCTTTTAGTATCCGTGGGTGGATGCCATCAGGTCCAGGTGCTTTATCCACCTTTATTCTGTCTAAATATTTCTGGACCATATCACTTTTGAGCCATTGTGGATCATTCGGGGCTGTGTCACTACCACCCCCATTATAGACATGAGCTCCCCCATGCTCTTTTGTATACACAGGGCTGAAGAAAGTATTTAATAAATTTGCCTTCTCTTCGTCCCCAGTCACCCACTCTAGATTATTTTGTAAAGGGCCTACATGCTCAGACCTGACCTTTTTACTATTAATATAGTTGAAGATTTTTTTGGAGTTTGTCCTACTACCTTTTGCAATCTGTCGTTCGTTTTGAATTTTTGCATCCTTGATTTCCTTTTTACATATCCTGTTAAATTCTTTGTAACATTTAAACAACACTAGTGTTCCTTCATTTTTATATTTTTTAAAAGCTCTTTTCTTATTGTTTATAGCTTTTTCTAACTTTGGCCATGAGCCACATAGGTTTTGTTTTTAGCCTTTTAAACTTATTGCTCATGGGAATATACCAAAAAATATGTAGAAAATGGGATTTTAAAGGTACCCCTGATATAGGAAAAGACATTATCTACTAAAAATATATCAAATATTTATTAAAGCAGTTTAAAAAAAAAAAAAATGTACGATAAAATGTGAGAACAGTTTTACATTCACAGTCAAAGGTATACATCCTCAACCTAATATTGACAATGAAAAAAACTGTGGTCACCAAGAGTTCAAAGCATAACCACGTCCACATAATTTCAACATGTGTCGCCCAGAAGGCTTCATCAGCAAAATGGAGGAGGCTTTTCAATTATTCAACAACAATATTCACGATAAAAACAACCTTGGATGTTCAAAAGAGAAAGAGAAAAAAAGGTAAATACACAGAAAAAATATACATAAAACATTCACATTTATGTAGCTTGAAAGCTCTTTAGCTTGTGCAACCATAACTCCACCAAAACCACCCTCCAGAAACAAAAACAAAAACAGGAACAAAAACCATCCCACCCCCTATCCCACTCCACCCCCACAAAAAAACACCCAAACACCCCCATCACCCCCCATCACATTGACTCTAACACATACCAGAGGTGTAGAGGTTGTGCGAGAATTCTTGAATGAACGAGATCTTGACTCGTGGAAGTATAACGAATTTGTGATTGAAATTCTTAATTTTATACTTACACACAATATTTTTGTGTTTAAGGGTTCCCACTACCTCCAGGTGCAGGGCGTGGCAATGGGGGCAAAATGTGCCCCCTCCTACGCAAACCTGTACCTTGAGGGGTGGGAACGTGACCTTTTCTTTGATGAATCCAAAGCAGAGTTTATTGGTAAGATTGTATCATGGCATCGATACATAGATGATGTTTTTATGGTGTGGGCAGTATCAAAAGAACAACTACTAGAGTTCCTGGTGGGTCTACAGGTGAACACATACAATCTTAAGTTTACTTACACGTTCGACCAGTCAAAAATTACTTTCTTAGATGTAGAGATCTTTATAAACGAAACAGGAATGCTCTGTTCCACACTATATCGCAAACCGTCAGCAGGCAACAGCTTACTGCATGCCAGCAGTTCGCACCCTGAAAAACTAATCAAAAGCATCCCTTTCAGTCAATTCTTGCGCCTGAAACGCAATTGCACATTGGATACAGACTTCCAAAAGGAGGCAAACCTGCTACGCGATCGCCTCCTAGCTAGAGGATATAGTAAAACATGTCTGAAAAAAGCATTTAACAGGGTAAAAAACGAGAATAGACAACTGTTGCTATATAAACCCAGACGAGATAAAGTATCAACATCAACAAGAGTGATTACCAAATATAATAGACAACATGCAAAGGTGCGACATATCTATAAAAAGTTCTGGTACCTATTGGCAGCTGATCAAAAAATTTCCAAATTCGTTAAACCCTATCCAGAGATCACCTTCAAGCGCTCTCGCTCCTTGAGGGATACTCTAGTGAGTAGCCACTATCGCAATCAGACTACACTCAAGTCTAAATCACCAGGCACCTACCCTTGTGGCAGATGCAACTATTGTCCCTTCATTTTAGAAGGGAACAATGTTATCCTTCCCAACAATAACGTCTGGACCCCCAAACATAGAACAAACTGTCAATCGGTTGGTCAGTATACCTAATGAAATGTCATTGCGGGGCATTTTACGTGGGGAAAACTAAGCGCCCACTTTTTTGTAGAATCAGGGACCATGTGTCCCTTATCTCCAAACATAGGATGGAAACACCTATTAGCCGTCATGTGGGGCTATACCACAATTTCGATTTAAAAGTTATCGGCTTTTTCAGCCTTGAACACATACCAGAACATGAACGAGGAGGTGATATAGACAATAAACGTCTCCAATTGGAGACAAGATGGATCTATTGTTTACAGGCCACTCGGTCCCCCGGCCTCAATGAGGGGATTAGCTATAAGCCTTTTCTATAAACATCACCCCCCTTTTGTGATCTGGTCACTCCTGTCTCTTTGGGAGTATGTGCCCCATTGAGTGTCTTCCCTTCCTTTGTTTTGTTAACATTTACTGCGTTTGAATATCATGAGATCACCAGACGTTTACGATTCCTCTCGTGACTAATTCTGGATTGGTTGTCTAGGCCAGAATTGCCCCTATTAGAAACAATACATCTTTTAGAAAAGGGATACTAACATATATTGAGTCAGCTGCAATGATGTGCATATTGATACAGCTTTTAATATGTGGATGTAAATTAGTGGTACAATGTTGTAGATGAATTATGGTAATGTGCAATCATGACCACACCCAAACCTTGGGGAACCTCTCTTCCCCTTTTTTTTTATTTTTATTTTTTTTTTACCCCTCCCAAGGCTCTATTTTCCCTCGTTTTTACCCCCCCCAGTTCAGTGCCATTTGATCCCCGTATGGACGCCCAAGGGTGTATACTAGGTTGGACACACATCCCCCTTGGGCTTTTCTTTCCTGGGGGTTGCCAACCCGGTATACGCCCGCTTTGAGGTCTCCTTATAGTCCTTGGCATACCGGTATAACCGTATCCCACAGCCATCTTTCCCACTGTCCAAGTTTTCTTTCTTGGCTCAGCACTGTATCCAAAGGGAGTCTTAGAGCTGTTTTGGGCACACAGGAAGTAGTTTAACTTCCTGTCTGTCGTTTCCGGATCCGGGTCATCAGTCCTTGGACCAGGAACTTCCCTTTTGCGTCCGCTTGGCTCCAGGTGCAGTGTGATGACACGCACAGCATTTTGGTGCCATGGGGAGGGATATTTAAACCCAACACATTTAGATGCTTGTTAGCAGTCAGGGAGCTCATGCTAAACATGGCTGCCGGCACCAGGTAAAACTAAACATTGACCGTTAATCGGTCTAGCACTCTGTGATATGTCTAATTGTAAACTAAAGCACCACTTTTGGTGCTCTATTTCCTTTTAAACAAACCCTTTTTTTTTTCTCTCTCTAAATATAGGAAGTGATTATCTTTTGTGGCCCACTACTTTAGGGTGCCCTTTCAGTAGCGCCAATAGAAATGTGACGTAGCTTCTTACATAACGATGTGATATCTTTTCAAGGTGAGCAGGTGCTCTTGAAGATTTAAAACTGCAGCGTACATAGGTTCCTCGTTGCATTGAAGTTTAACATAGCTACATGCATTTTATATACTTTTTCAGAAACTGTGGAGCAGCTCTGTCTTCTCCTGCACAGGTGCTTTTTTACAATTGATATTGTGCCATTCAGTCCTCATGAGCTCCCAATACAAATACTCTTCTACTCTTCGGGGGGTTGGTGAGTGGTGTCCACTGTCTAGTTTGTCTTGTGGTCTACTTCTCTCTTCACCCACAATATGTGTGAAATTTTATTATCTATGATATCTGTTACAGATACCGTAATCATCTTTTTTGCTTGTGATGATCTTCATCCATGAGAATATACATCCCTCCCTACGGGTGATCAGGCATTCATCTGGACTACACAGGGGGGAGTCATTTCTAGGGGCACCCCTCCTCCCCTCTTCTCTCAGCTGATGTCTCGTATCCTGCGACTTCCCCAGAACTCTATATCAGAGGTATGGAGTTGATGCGGTGGTTGTGTTGGGTGGGAGTACTAGGGGAGGGTTGGGTGTGAGCCTGTGTGATGGGGGGTGTTTGGGTGTTTTTTTGTGGGGGGGGGGAGTGGGATGGGGGGTGGGATGGTTTTTGTTCCTGTTTTTGTTTCTGGAGGGTGGTTTTGGTGGAGTTATGGTTGCACAAGCTAAAGAGCTTTCAAGCTACATAAATGTGAATGTTTTATGTATATTTTTTTCTGTGTATTTACCTTTTTTTCTCTTTTGAACATCCAAGGTTGTTTTTATTGTGAATATTGTTGTTGAATAATTGAAAAGCCTCGTCCATTTTCCTGATGAAGCCTTCTGGGGGAAACATGTTGAAATTATGTGGACGTGGTTATGCTTTGAATTCTTGGTGACCACAGTTTTTTTCATTGTCAATATTAGGTTGAGGATGTATACCTTTGACTGTGAATGTAAAACTGTTCTCACATTTTATCGTACATTTTTTTTGTAAAACTGCTTTAATAAATATTTTGATATATTTTTAGTAGATAATGTCTTTTCCTATATCAGGGGTACCTTTTTTAAAATCCCATTTTCTACATATTTTTTGGTTTACTACTTTAGGGATGATGGTACATACATAAAAACGTTTGTAAACACTGATCTCTACCCATATAGCTCATGGGAATATACTTTGCAGTGAGGTCCCAAACAGTCTTTTTGAAGAATTCCCATTTCTGTTCTGTGTTTATCAATGCAAATATTCCCTCCCAGTCTAAATCCTGGAGAGCAGCCCTCATCCTTGAAAAAATTGCTCTCTTGAAGTTAAGTGTTTTTTATCTTTCCTGTATGTATTTTTTGTTTACAGCTAACATCAAATGAAATCATGTTATGATCACAACTACCCAGGTGTTCCTTTATCTGAACATTAGTAATAAGCTCTGTGTGGTTTGAGATTACCAGGTCCAACAGAGCTTCATTCCTAGTTGGGGCCTCAATAAACGGGACCATAAAATTGTCCTGTACTAGGTTTATACATTTTTTCCCTCTAACTGTCCCAGGAGTGCCATTACTCCAGGCAATTTCTGGGCAGTTATAATCCCCCATTATTATCACTGTCCCAGCCCTTGCAGTCCTTTCCATCTGTCCAAGGAGCTGAGTTTCTACCTCCTCGTTAACATTGGGTGGTCTATAACAAACTCCAATGAATAACTTTGAACTACGCTCATTTATATGCAGTTCCACCCATAATGCTTCAGACTCATCATACTCTCAATCAACCAGGTCATCTTTCACACTTGCTTTGAGATCACTTCTCACATAGAAACAAACCCCGCCACCTTTCCTTTTTACCCTGTCTCTCCAAAAGAGTGCATAGCCAGGAATATTAATAGCACAGTCATGCGAGGATTGAAGCCAAGTTTCAGCAATACCATTAACATCGTAGCTCTCCTCATGCACCAGAGCTTCCAACTCACCTATTTTGCTTGGCAGACTTCTGCCATTGGTTTAAAAACACTTTAATGCACTATTACATTTTGCTCTGGTGTTTTTCATATCATTTTATATATATATATATATATTTATATATATACATATATGTACATACATATACAGTATACAATATAGTGCAGCCGTTGTACAATTGCTAATACAGCAGGCAGTGTACACAGTATACACAGTATCTAATACAGTGTGTACAGTTTCTACACTTCTGGTGGTGTACACAATACAGTGCAGCTGTAGTACAGTTTCTACTACTTTTCTGGTGGTGTACACTAGGGTGACCAGACGTCCCCGGTTTCCCGGGACAGTCCCCGGACTGAGGACACTGTCCCCGGTCCAAGTCTGTCCAGATTCCGGGGCGGTGCCAGATGGGAGATGCACCCCCACACGGCACCCCCAAAATTAACATACCAGTTCTTGTACAGTATGTGTCACAGTGTTTTTTTAACATTTTATTCTCCCTATAAATCCTGTATTGATGCCAGGAAGCTGGGGACTCTTTTTTTCCTGTGGAGGGATACAGTGGCTCCTGCCACATAGCTAGACCTGACAGGCAGATTTCAGAGGTGGATTTATATACAGCTTCTTTGCTGCCTTGTCAGCCAATAGGAAAATACTGAACCTGCCCCCCTCTCCAGCCCACCTTCTTTGAGTTGTGAGATGCACAGAGGAGAGGACATGTCGGCAGCTAGATTGGAGGGAGAGGAGAGAGCCCAGCTCAGCCCAGCCTGCTACACTACAAGGGATGGAATAGAACAGAGATATTCTCCAGCTCCTGGCTGCAGTGAGTGAATTTTCCCTACACTCGTTCTAAAGAGAGAAAGGAACAGCTTCTGTCAGCACTTGCTCATTTCTGCAGTGTGGCATAGTGGAAGTTAATAGGGCAGCTCCAGAGAACAAGACCATCCAGGCTGTATTCTGACACCAGCAAGGCTTTTGGTAAAGCTCCTCCATGGTGCAGACAGAGCACACACATCCTGCATTACTTTCTGCCAGTACAAGGCTCATGGCTCTTACGGAGACTCTGACAGGGAAAAAAGAATGCTGGATCTGTGTCTCTGTGTGTTCTGTCTGTCCATCCATTCATACATACTGGTGTTGCATTACAAGATAAATAGATTTAAAAAAGGATTTTGTCCTCTGGTGTTATTCTAATGCTCTTTCCCACTCTTTGAATCAAGCCAGGTCTCTTGCAGACAGGTGGCTGAGCTCATTCTGTGTAATTGCAGTTGAATTTCCTCCATCCGGGCAGCCCAGGTGCAGTGTACAGCCTGTTATCGACATGAATGGATGGTATGCTGTTGTATTCCTTTATAGACATGTGCATCCGTTTTCGTCCGAATGCATTTTCGTCCGAATTTCAGGTATTTTCGTTATCATTTTAACAAACGATAACGAAAGCGCAGATTCCGAAAAATGAATTAAAAAATGCTTTATTTTCATTTTCGTTGCGACAACAGTTCGATATAGATAGGAGATTCGACATGACGCTAACAATAACAATTTGTGTCTATTGAACCTGTGGTCGAATGTGCCTAACCTTAACTCTATAGTCTATCCACCATAGTAGTCCAAGATTATTCGAAAAGATTCGACATAGAGATGAAAGATTCGACATAGAGAGAAAAGATTTGACGTAGAGAGAAAAATTAAGTAAAATAAAAATAATGATGATGATGGTTATTGGCCAATTGTAACCAAAGAGGAGGGGCAGTAAAATAGCTAGAACCGCATGTACATCCAACTTAGTTTCACTTACGATTTGCTAGCAGAGAGAGACAGACACGCTGATTCATTTCAGAACAGTCAATCTTAGCTGGTCCTTTTGAATTCATTGTCACTTTGTCAGAGAACCTGAACTATTTCATTTGAGCATAAGCTAAGCACAGCAGCAGAACAGTGGTGAAGCAAGCTACATCTGTGTTGTGAACTTGATAGATAGACTAGTGATACTAGTGTTGCTGCTAGTGTTGTGATAGCCTCAGAGGCTGCCCGTGTTGTGGTTTGGGGTGATTTATAGATTGATATTCTATATACCCTATCTCCACTCCAGTCCATTTTCTGACTTGCAGTTGCTGTGAAGTTCAGAAATGTACCGTTCTAATGTAAAAGTGAAGGCTGGTAGAGGTAGTGGCCGTGGTGGCGGTCGCGGTTGACGCCTTGCTAAAAAAAGTGGCAAGGTCTCTGCTACTAGTGCCTCTGACACTTCTGCCGCCACCAACATGCCGTCCACAGCAGTGGGTGTCACTGCCAGTGCCACCAGCAAAGCTAGTTCTACCACCCCAGTTCTTCTAATATTACTTTTCCTGCCAGACCACCAACATCTGCTGCCACTTCCACTGCCAGTGCAGCGCCTCCTTCCACTTCTATAGGTGTCATGGCTGCATATTTTTATGGAATAGGCAAGAAACCTAATAAAGTGGAGTTGCCTTTACAGTCACCACCACCAATCACACTACCAGTGCCACTGCCCAGCTCCCCAAAGGAGCAATTGAGGGAGACAGCAGCAGAGACAGAGTGTGAGACTTTTTCTTCACTGGCCCAAGAAGGTGATTTAGAATGTGATGCTCCTCTTTCCCCAAACACTGCGGATGTTTTATACAATCTTAGCCCACAGGACTTACAGCTTGACCTGGAGAAAGTGCAAGAGGGATATTCTGTGAGGAGAAGGACAGGTAGCAGTCCACTTTTTTCATTTATTGCTAACTCCCCTTCTCCCTCTGTTATTATGGAAGCATCCTGTGATGATGATATCACTGACCTCCCAGTCCCCAGCACCCCTGCCATTAGCAGCACTAGTTCTAGTTCACCAAGTGTAACTGTAGTGACAACAGCTTCCACCACTGGTGTGCTACCTGCTGCAGCTATATCAGCCCTAAATAGATATCAACAGGGTCAAGGGGCTGCATCCCGCCGCAGCAATGTTTGGAAATACTTTCAAACATTGGAAGGCGGGTTCTTTGCCAAGTGTAAATTTTGTGGGAAGCAAGTAAGTAGGGGTAAAAAGTTAGGTCACTTAACCAATGCTGGTATGAACCTACACATTAAAAATTACCACCACTCTACTTTACTGCGGGCAGAGGCAGAAAAAGAAGATGGTAGCGCAGGAAGCAGCATAACGGACTCTGACTGTACTGGTGGTACCTCCTCAAGCACACCACTTACTCAGAGCACAGGAGGCAATAGAGAGGGTTCAATTAATACAACCCGTCCACGTGCAGTAGTTCCACTGCAGATCCAATCAGGCTCCTCATCCTCCCAAGGACATCATCAGCCTACCCTCGATAGTTTTGTTGGCTTTAGTTCCAAGGGCATGTCAAAACAGCAGGCCAACAAGATCACCCGCCTCATTGGCCAATTCATTGCTGTTGGAGGAGCCTCTTTTCGCATGATTTAAGGGGAGCCGTTTAAACAGCTCATGCATGCCCTTGCTCCACGATATGTTGTTCCTGCACAAACAACTTTCAGCAGAAAGATTATTCCAGCACTATACCACTCGTGCGTTGGATTATTGAAGGAAAAAATGGCCAAAGCCTAGGGTAGGACAATTCATTTGACAACTGATTTATGGACAGCTCCTAGCGGTCAACACGCTTTCCAGTCTTTGACTGCACACTGATGGCAGGCCACTGTGCCTGTTGGTGGTGGCACTGGTGTAAGAGTTCAAACTCCATCAGGAAGCAGGTCTGCAGCGCAAGACCAGCAGGGTTATCAAGCTTTCCTGCTCCACACAGAAGTCGGTGATGACCAACACAGCTCTGCCAACATATTGCGGGCAATTAGATCAATGTTGGCCAATTGGTTTGGAGAGCGGGCAGTCACTAATGTTTCTGTTGGGTTTATTGTGACAGACGGAGGTTCAAACATGGTTAAAGCTCTCCAAGATGGACTATTTGTCGGTGTACGCTGTTCTGCACACATACTGCATTTAGTGGTCAAGGGTGCAATCCCAGTGGAGAAAAACAACAAGAGTGCTCAAATCTTGGACCTTTGCAGAAAGATTGCAGGGCATTTCCACCGCAGTGTAGGGGCTAGTCAACTGTTGAGGGAGGAGCAAGAACAATCAGGGCTCCCCATACATCGCCTGAAACAAGATGTCAGCACCCGGTGGAACTATACCCTGGAAATACTGGAACGCATTTTGGAGCAAAAGACAGCCATCGATATTGATTCCACACTGGGACGTGATGACTGGTGTATAATTGGGCAGCTCGTTTATGTCTTAAAACCCTTTCGCAATGTGACAGAAAACTTGAGTCAGAGCAATGCCAGCCTAGGACAGGTCATACCCTTGTTTACCTATCTCATAGATAAGATGGGATCGTTCCTAGAAAACAGTGAGCCTGTTTGTGGCAGCCCACTTCATGCCGATATAGCGTCTTTCATCAGAAAGCTACAAGCTAACTTAAAAGATTGGCTAAATGACCGTGTCCGCAAAAGCCCTGAACTCATGCTGGCTTCCCTGTGTGATCCCAGGATCAAAGGTAAACTGGCACTCAGAGACAACAGCCTCTCCTACTGGAAACAAAAAATGATTGAAAGGGTCAGGAATTTGCAGCAACAGAGATGTACGATGGATGAGGCCAGTTTGGAAGATTCACCTGCCATGTCTGCTATTCCAAAGCCTGGCACCAACACTCAAAAACAACAGAGTGGAGCATGTGCATGTTGGGTAGAGGCACTTGACAATCTGGTGGATGCAGGTCAAGCAGCAGGTAATCGAGAGGAGAGCAGTGCCTCTGAAATGGTCAGGGCCTACCTATATGAAGCACCTTTGCTTCCTACAGAGGACCCTTTGACCTATTGGGATGGTAAGAAAAGTTTGTGGCCTGGTCTTTGCCTGGTTGCCCAGCAACTACTATCCTGTCCTCCAACCACTGTGCAAAGTGAGAGAGTTTTCTCTATTACTGGGAATATCCTTAATCCACATCGTTCACAACTAACACCCCATTTGATGGAACAAATAATTTTCCTCAAATTTAACCTCCCCACGCTGGGTTACCCTACCCTTAACTTGTGAGACCTAAATCATTGTTACCATGTGAAGATAGATGGGACTAGAGTGACTTGAGTGTGCGTGATTGCATGAATGAATGTTGTGTGAATGGACAGTGAAGATAGATGGGACTCAGAGGAACCATCCAAATGTTGAGGAAAATCATTTTTTTTATTTTCTTACCACTTGACACAATAGCAGTTGTCTACTTGACTTTGGTGTGACCCCAAGATTTAAATAGAATTATATTGTTTTAAGCAATCCAAATTTTTCCCTTTATTCCTTCCATCACCCTTTTTTGTAATGAATGTTGTGTAGAGTGACTAGAGTGTGCGTGATTGCATGAATGAATGTTGTGTGAATGGACAGTAGCAAGGGTTGAAGCCTTGACGTGGCGCTACTGCTCACGTGTTGCTGTCTTTGTAAATACAAATAGCAACATGTGCTAATTTAACCATTTTTGTTTGAAATAGGAGACAATGATTGAAGATGACCTCAACAGCATGACAATTCCTCTTGATGGAGAGACTGTCAACTCAAGGATCAGAATATGCTACCAACACAACACAGCACAAAGAAGCATACAGTTGGAAACGTGATTCTATGCAAGATATATTAGTTGGTCACTGCTGAGCTGCATCCAGATGCCCAGGACCCCTCCCATTTACCATCTCTGACCCTGGGGACACCAGGGCCCTCTCTGATCCTCCGCCTGTTTTATGACCATCTGCAATTGTCCAAAGTCACCGGTGTAAGTGAGTAATCTACCCTGCTGCCATGTTACTCAAGCCCTGGAAATGATGACTGCCTGTCAGGTCACCTTGAGGCTAGGTGACAGATGCACTCTGTAGGAATCGGAAGTGCACCGCTAGGTAGTGGACCCTAAGGACTGACTGCTGTGGATTGAACCCTGGGAGGTTCAGGAAGCAGGTCTACTGGATCACTAACACAGATCCCACTGGGAGCTAGAGTATAGATTCCCCAGGGCGCGGAGTCTAAGAGCCAGCAGGTGTTCACCAGAGCCTCTAGTGGTGAGGATGGACTGCGCTGCAGTCTGGCTCCAGGTCGCGGCCCCCAGGGTCTCACAGCTCATGCTCACGGTAGACTGCAGGAGAAGAGGAAAGAGGCAGCAGGCTGGAACAACAAGCAAGTAAGGGATAAGCCAAGGTCGGGGCCACAAGCAGACAAGGACAACAGAGTACACGCCAAGGTTCAGGGTCACAGGCAAACAGGGATGGTCAGGGACACGCCAAAGGTCAGGGTCACAAGCAGACAGGAATAGTAAAGAACAGGCCAAAGTCGGTTAACTGGAATCAGATGTAGGAAACACAGCCAGTACACACGAAAGCTAACACACAATGGTTGATCAGCACTGCTGGCTTTCAGTGCACAGGTTAATATAGGGTTCCCTGATAGGAGCTGGGGTGGAGCCATGCTAGAGGAGAGCTTACAAAAGCAGTCAGGTGAGGGTCAGCTGGTCTCTAGAGATGAATACATGGAGACAGGTATGCTGACAGACAAACTCTATTGCAATGCATAACCATGACACTGCCCTTTGAACTGTTGCCCCTTGTGATTGCATTAGCCTGTGAACCTCTGTCCGGTTAACTGTTGCCCTCATGATTGCAAGTCTGCAACCTATGTCCTGTGAACTGTTGAGGACTCTATAGATTAACCCCTGCCGTAACTATCTGCTGTATATTCTGGTGGAGGGAAAGCTGAACGGCGTGACTGGACACAATACATAGGATTACCCTTTGCACATTAAAAAAGTGTAGAGAGAAATCTCATCAACTTTCTAAGTTCAGCCTGATGGTTAAATGTAGAAAAACTACAATTATAAGGCCTCTAGTAAGTTAGTAACAATATATGGACACAAATCTAACAAGGAAAGCAAAACTCAAGAAAACAATTATTTCTGAACAATTTTTTTTTATTTTTAACATAAACAAAACAAACAAAAAATTAAAATAAAAAAAAACTAAAGTACATTCTCCCCCAACCTGGTGACCAGTCGCTGTAGGGACATATTAATCCCAGCCAACTGGTCACCAAGGTACCACGCAGCCTCCAGGTGTCTCCTGAGGCTACGCTGGTACCTCTCCAGAGCCACATAGTGACGGAGCTGCTGGCGATTGTGGAGGGTCAAAGATCGGCACAGTCTCCGGGTTACTGCAAATTGTCTCTCTTGAACCTCCACAATGCGCCGCAGATAATGCGTCACATGTGGCTCTGGAGGGTGGGGGATGTGTGCCTGTTCTGGAGCGGGTGAAGGATGCACTGGCGAGGAGGCAGCAACAACAATGGGTGTGTCACTGTCCAGGTGGGGGGATGTTGAAGGGTGGAGGACTGTAGAAACCACTGGGGACTCGGACGGACAGTCAGTCCAACCAGACGCGGCAGGTCCAGGCCTTCGTCCACAGGGTGCAGTTGCAGGATGAAGACTTTACCTGTGAAGAAAAGAAAATACATTAGATATATAGATAATACAATACACATGGCTTCTTCACCCTAACATTATATAAAGGCAAAGATCTCCCAGCCCTTGTAGACAATCCTGTAACATCTTGAGATGTTTTCACTTCCATACCAATTTTCCATTTTTGATATTTAGTGAGATGCACCTAATCAATTTGTGTGTAGGAGATAGTGGTGTCTGTGTCAATTCGCTGCGTCATACCAAGTTTGCAGAGCTGTGCAGGAAGGTGCAGTACTACTTTACTGTACTCTGACCGGGCGGAGCTGAGTGTCCTCCCCGGCCTGAGTACAAAGGGATTCCACTCTACACATCGAGCAGTGTAAAGGGGAATCTCCCAAAGATTTTATCCGCTTGGTCGCACGGGCGGCTGGAAAAAAATCTTAAGGTGTAATGGACGCCTAAGTGCTACTGCTAACTAATCTACCTCATCCAGACTGACTGACTTTGGCAAATATAGAAGATCAGTTGCACTTGCAGAAAAACATATCAGCTATACCAGCTTTTAACATTACACTCACCAAAGAGAAGCCATTCAAGCCATTGCATATGGGATGACCTAATAAAAGTTGTTTAATAAAATATAGCAGGCTACTTTTTAAAGTTGATAATTTTGTAAGGCCACTGATTGTTGAATAAGCCCCACTTCTGTTTTAGGCTAGGTAGGTTACTCACTCCTGGTCTAGGCTAGGAGGTATAACAGGTATAACATAATGAGAAAAGTGTTAATGCATGCATTAGGGGCATGCCAGAGATTGAACATGTCCAGGGACTGCCAGCCAATAGCTGGAGATTCTTTTCTGACCCACCCCCTCCAGCCTGCTGTGTTATTCATAATGATTAACAGCGATTGGCTCAGACTGGGAATCTGAACTGCAGCAAGAAGGTGGCGTGATCAGGGACATTGAGGAAATATTAACAAGCACAGGTCATGCTAACAGGAAGACTGGAATCAGCTGCAGAGGGGAACTAATATAATTAATAATTCCAGCTAAACCGAAGCCTTGCAGAATAAATCACAAGCTATTCTAGACAAGGTATGCCATCAGCATTTCATATTTAAAATACTATATTTGCCTGGAAAATACAAAAAAAGTTATGCTTACTCCCTGGATCTACCGCGTCTGGCTGTTCTGCTGCATCCCCAGCAGCTTCTACAGGGCATCGCTCCTCCACCTCCTGCTCAGCCTCAGTAGCTATTGATTAATGATAGAAAAGAACATTACAATCTGCAGTGTACAACAATCTCACACATTAGTACAAGAACATTGAAACATGTATGAGATCACTCAGCAGATACCAGCAAGATTATACTAACTTAATGTGGGTGTTGCTGCCTCAGCCTCCTCCTCAGTCTCCCCCTCTGACTGGATGACACTATTTATAAAGGAGAATTGATGAACGTTAATAAACGTAAATAAATATACTGTAGTGTAAATAGATAAAATTAATTATCCATTAGCATGGCAATACAGGGCAGGTCACTAACGTTTATCTACAAGGCAGGGACATGCATTCACCATTTAGAAAAAATCATTAAAAAAAAACAAATACGAGGCACTTACCCGCCCTGGTTCCAGCGGCGCTAGCGAGTGTGTCAGGAGCCAGGGAGCGCCTCCGCTCGCCGGGCTCCGGTGCGCATGCGCACGGGACGAGCGCTTCACCGCACACCCGTCCGCGGCCTGATGGTGCGGCGCGCGCGGGTGCACGGCAGTCCCCGTGTGCGCGCCGTAGCCCGTGCGGGTGCCCGGTAGCGCGTCACACTGACGCGCTCACCGGGCAGGGAGGCTATATCTGACGGCTCCAGTGCCCAGTCGGGTTGCTGGTTTGTCGTCAGCTCTCCCTGTTCCCTGAGCCTGTGTTACCTGTGACTTGCCTGATCTGTGTACCGAACCTCTGCTGGACTGTTTAACCACTACTCTCCCGGATTGCCCCTGTACTTATTGCCTGATCTGTGTACCGAACCTCTGCTGGACTGTTTAACCACTACTCTCCTGGATTGCCCCTGTACCTATTGCCTGATCTGTGTACCGAACCTCTGCTGGACTGTTTAACCACTACTCTCCCGGATTGCCCCTGTACCTATTGCCTGATCTGTGTACCAAACCCCTGGCCTGTTTAACTACTACTCTGCTGGACTATCCTGTCAATAACCTGCCTGACCTGTGTACCAAACCCCTGGCCTGTTTAACTACTATTCTGCTGGACTGTCTTGATTATACCTGCCTGATCTGTGCACCGAACCCTGGCCTGCTTAACCACCGCTCTGCTGGATCTTGTGATACCCTGATTACTACCTGCTTGTTCTCTAACCTCTGCTTGTGTTCTCAGCTCTGCTTCCTGCGGATCCAAAGACACCTGCTTCCAGCCTTTGATACCAACCACCCTACCGGAAGCCCGTGCCTCCGTGTGCCCCCAGCCTTCTGTACCCATTTCGGGGGTCTGGGTGCGCGTGGTCGTAAGGGCGAGCCGCTCTCGGCATCTCGGCCTCGGTGAGTATTTGTCCGTGACAGTACAAACCAGCCAGATGTCCGAGGCCGACAGAGCGCGCTCTCCTCTGGAGATCCTGTGCCAACAGGTATCTACCCTCGCTGACTCTGTACAGAAGTTACAAGAAGGTTATACGCAAATTGATAACCGTCTACAGCAGATCACCAGATTACTACCCTCCGCAGCCGCAGCTCCTGCACCCAGCAGTGGGGGTTCACTTCCCCAAGCTCCGTCCAACCCCACTGTGGTCATGGCGCTTCCTGAGCCCAGGGTCCCTACACCTGAACGGTTCTCGGGAGACCACAAGAAGTTTAGGGCTTTTAAAAACGCATGTTCCCTCTACTTCGCTCTACAGCCAAGAACCTTCTCCTCAGAAATCGTCAAGGTAGGGTTTGTGATTTCTCTGCTATCCGAAGAACCCCAGGCTTGGGCCCACAGCCTAATGGAACAGAGCAGTCCTGCCCTGAACACTATCGAGGCCTTCTTTGAGAGCATGACCCAGCTCTACGATGATCCGCAACGTATGCCTACAGCCGAAGCTATCCTGCACCATTTGTCCCAAGGAAGAAGACCTATCGAGGACTATACTGTGGAATTCCGTAAGTGGGCGGCCGACACAAACTGGAACGAGCCGGCCCTACGTTATCAATACCGTCAAGGCTTGTCTGAATTACTCAAAGATGAGTTAGCTAGGATGGAGACTCCTGCTTCACTAGAGGAACTCATTCAAGCAGCTACGAAGCTCGATCGGCGTCTTCGGGAACGGCGCTCAGAACGGTTTCAGTTGCCTCGCCCTGCCTGGGCGTCGCCAAGGCCTCACTCCACAGTATCCTCAACCTCGCCTTCAGTTACCACTGCATCGGCCCCTGAGGTCGAACCAATGCAGCTCGGCTTGGTCCGAGGTCCGTTAACCTCCGAAGAGAAGCAGCGCAGGCGGCAGTCTAACCTATGCCTCTACTGCGGAGGAACCGGACACTTCCTACGCAGCTGTCCGATCAGGCCCAGTAAGTTCCCTCAGTCAAACGTATTGAACTTTCCAAACAATAACATTCCCAAGGCTTATGTGATGTTGTTTGTTTCTCTACAGCTTCCGGAAAGGGAAACTCGCCTGCAGGCCATCGTTGATTCCGGAGCCTGCAGTTGTTTCATAGATTCCGCCTTGGCACACAGGTTGAAGATCCCTTTACAAACCAAAGAGCAGATCTACAAATACATTTGGCCGACGGATCCCTTCCTTGCTCTGGTCCCATCACCCAGGAGACCCAACCTATTCCAGTAATCACAGACTCCGGCCACCGGGAGTTCTTACGGCTTGACCTAATTCGTTCACCAATCTTTCCTATCATACTTGGCCTACCATGGTTACAAGCTCACGATCCACTAATCAAATGGAGTACCAAGACAGTATCTTTCTCTTCTCAGTATTGCTCTCAGCACTGCCTGCTCCCGGATTCCAAAGTTTGCGCCACCATGGTGGCACCACCAGGCAATCTCCAACACATCCCCTCCGAGTACCTCGAGATTCAAGAGGTTTTCAGTAAACAAATGGCTGACCGCCTACCACCTCACCAGGCCTACGACTGTCCAATTGACCTTCTTCCTGGATCCGAGATTCCATTTGGCCGGATATTTCCTCTTTCTGAAACCGAGCTGGAGGCTCTAAAGCAGTACATAGACGAAAACCTTGAGAAAGGTTTCATCCGCCCTTCATCCTCACCCGCCGGAGCGGGTATCTTTTTCGTTGGGAAGAAAGACGGTACCTTAAGACCCTGCGTAGATTATCGACAACTTAACAACATCACAATTAAGAACCGGTACCCGTTACCACTCATTCCCGAGTTATTCCAGAGGTTCCGGTCCGCTAAGGTGTTCTCTAAACTTGATCTCCGAGGGGCCTACAATCTCGTCAGGATCAGGGCTGGAGACGAATGGAAGACGGCTTTTAGATCCAGATTTGGGCACTTCGAATATTTAGTGATGTCATTCGGACTCTGCAACGCTCCAGCCACCTTCCAACATCTAGTGAACGACATATTCCGACAATATTTAGATGACTTCCTTGTGGTATATCTGGACGATATCCTTATCTTCTCCCCTACGCTAGAGACACACAAGAGGCATGTTAAAACGGTTCTTGCCATTCTTCAACAACACAAGCTATACCTGAAAGCCGAAAAGTGCGAGTTTGAGAAATCAACCATACAATTCCTGGGATTCATACTTTCTACCAATGGGGTTGCAATGGACCCACAGAAGATTCAGGCAATTCAGGAGTGGCCGGCCCCATCTAATAAAAAGGGGGTACAGAGGTTTATTGGATTCGCCAATTTCTATCGGAAATTTATTGTTGGATTCTCGGCCATCGTGGCACCTATTACCCAATTAACCCGGCAACACAGTTCGTTCCAGTGGTCCGCAGCTGCTCAAGAGGCTTTCCTTAAGCTAAAGGAATTGTTCAGTTCCGCTCCAATCCTCTGCCATCCTGACCCGACTCAACCCTTTGTACTGGAGGTGGACGCATCGGAGATCGCAACTGGAGCAATTCTCTCCCAGAGACAGGGACCAAAGGCCATCCTACACCCGGTAGCTTTCGCTTCTCGGAAACTCAGTCCACCGGAACTCAATTATGACGTGGGTGACAGAGAGCTGCTGGCTATAAAGTTTGCTTTAGAGGAATGGAGGTATCTGCTGGAGGGGGCAGTTCATCCGGTAATGATCTTTACGGATCACAAAAATCTCGAGTACCTCAGAACAGCAAGACGGTTAAAACCCCGCCAAGCCCGTTGGGCCCTCTTCTTTTCTCACTTTAATTTCCATATAGCATACAGACCTGGGGCTAAGAACGGGAAGGCTGATGCCCTTTCACGGATGTTTTCCGTAGACCCTCAAATACCAACACCCAGCACGATCCTCTCTCCTCAAAATTTCCTCGGGCTAACTCAGGCAGACTTAATATCATCCATCAAATCTTCGTCAGGCGCATGTACAGAACCAGCGGTGCATTCCCTGAAGAGATACGAAGATCTTTTCTGGATTAAAGGAAAAATATTTGTACCACAAGTGACTCGGCCCTTAGCCCTTCAGATGTGTCATGACCACAAGATGGCAGGACATTTTGGAAATAAGAAGACGGCTGAACTCCTTTCTCGTTCTTTTTGGTGGCCAGGATGGAGAAGGGATTGTAAAGAATATGTGGCGTCCTGTTCCCTTTGCCAGAGAAACAAGGGCCAAAACACCAAATCCTGGGGTCTGCTCAGACCTTTGCCCATTCCAGAACGACCATGGGTTGATGTGTCCATGGACTTCATCGTTGACCTACCCTGCTCAGAGAATTTTTCCACCATCCTTGTTGTTGTCGACCGCCTTTCCAAAATGGCCCACTTCCTGCCCATGAGGGGTACTCCCTCTGCCGTAGACACGGCCAAAATCTTTCTAAAGGAGGTTGTTAGGCTCCATGGGATACCAAGGAGCATCGTGTCGGACAGAGGCGTCCAGTTCACGTCCAAATTCTGGAGGGAACTGTGCAAGGCTCTGGGTATCAACATTTGTCTCTCTTCAGCCTATCATCCCCAAAGTAATGGCCAGACGGAGAGGACCAACCAGACGCTAGAGCAATACCTCCGCTGCTTCTGCTCGGGTTCTCAGGATGATTGGGCGAGCCTCCTCTCCTACGCTGAATTTGCGTACAATAACTCAATCCATGCTTCTACCAACCAGACTCCTTTCTGGACCAATTGCGGGTTCCATCCCACGTCCTTCGCTAACAATATCCCCGAAACAGCAGTCCCTGCAGTCCAGGATAGGATCATTTTGTTGCAATCCAACTTTCAGAGAATTCAAGACATACTACGCAAAACCCAGGAGGACTACAAGAAACAGTACGACCGGGGCAGAAAGGCAAACCCAAGATTCGACGTAGGAGATGAGGTCTGGCTGTCCACCGTTAATCTGAGATTACCACTGCCATCTCGAAAACTCGGGCCTAAATTCATTGGGCCTTTTCAAGTCAGGAGGATCATCAACCCTGTGGCTGTGGAGTTGACACTTCCCAAGACATACCGGATTCACCCCGTTTTCCATGTGTCACTATTGAAGCCTGTGGTGCCCAGCCCTTTTCCGGGAAGAAAAGAACCCCCTCCTCCGCCAGTCAGAATCGATGGCGAGAATGAATTCGAAGTGGAATCCATTCTTGGCTGTAGAAAGAGGGGCAGGCAGCTACAGTACCTGATTCAATGGAAGGGGTATCCCCCCGAAGATAACTCCTGGGAGCCCGCCAGGAACCTGCACGCCACACAGTTAATTCAAACGTTTCATCAAGATCATCCAGAATTGATGGCCAGCCTTGGCGTCCAGTGTCCGTCCTTAGGAGGACAGAGTGCTAGGTGCACCGCCACTGATCAGGCGCCTCAGTTCAGAGCGGCGACGTTCTGTCAGACTACGTAAATTATGCAATCGCTTGCGTTACCTGACAGAGCGTCGCAGAGGCTCTACCTGTCATTGCATGAGCGAGAAGCAATGACACTGGAATCAACAATGGAAGGCTGGACAAATGGAAAAGGAACCACTGTATTAGTGTCACTACTACAGTACTTACTGCACGTTGATGACGTGGAGGACTGCTCCTCTGCCCTCTGCCTTCGGCGGCACTGGGCCTGGAGACGATCTTTAAATAAAATCAAACACATCATGGTAAATGACTATGTCGCGTCGCATGCTTGACAAAAAAAATGTCCTGCACACAATGCAATGCTGACACCAACCTTGATGAGCCAGCAGCTTTCTTATCTCATCCTCCCCTACAGCTGCTAAGAGCTCCTTCTCATGGGGGAGGAGAGATACCTGCTTTCCTCTGCTCCCCGACTGCCTGCGCTTACCCGCTATGGAACTGCAAACCAAAAAGAGAAGAGAAACGGGTTCCACAATTAAACTACAATTGTAATCTGAAAATGATATCAACACATGAAACACATGTAGAATGAACCCGTAGAATGAAACAATGCAAATGGAATTTTTGGATTAGGCACATTTTTTCATGTAGCAGAAGGTTTGCATACTTATTTATTAACCAAATTTATTGTAAGAAAAACGTATGCTTTTTTGGTGCACAATAAATAATAAAAGACAGGATTGTGCCGAGTAAATGTCCATTGTGTCCACTCCAGTCCACCTTTCTATTACGTGCTTGTGTGAACTGTGTATAGTGTAAAATCTCCTTTCTTGTTTCTTTTGCAAAGCATTAACCCACTTGCGGATGTGGACCCCCCCATAGTAACTAAACATATGGAGGGTCCGCAAGCTGGTTAAGTCCAGCCACCGTAACATATTTTGTATATATATATATATATATATATATATATATATATATATACCGTATTTATCGGCGTATAACACGCACTTTTTTCCCCTTAAAATCAGGGGAAAGTCGCAGGTGCGTGTTATACGCCGATCCCCTGCGATCCCGACCTGTCATATTTTCAAAATCACCGATCGCGATTTGAAAATGGCGCCGCCGGCGCCGAAATACACAGAGCCGGTCCTCGGCTCTTTCCGGCGGCTGTCGTTCATTTTCGGCTCCACTCGTAGTCCCGAGCGGAGCTATCCGAACCTACTCAGCTAGGTTCGGATAGCTCCGCTCGGGACTACGAGTGGAGCCGAAAATGAACGACAGCCACCGGAAAGAGCCGAGGACCGGCACTGTGTATTTCGGCGCCGGCGGCGCCATTTTCAAATCGCGATCGGCGATTTTGAAGCCCAGAATGGCTGGGATCACTGGGGGAAGGCTGCACTGGGGAAGGCTGCACTGGGGAAAGCTGCACTGGGGAAGACTGGACTGGGGAAGGCTGCACTGGGTAAAGCTGCACTGGGGAAGACTGCACTGGGGAAGACTGCACTGGGTAAAGCTGCACTGGGAAAGTCTGCACTGGGGAAGTCTGCACTGACAAGGCTGCACTGGGGAAGTCTGCACTGGGGAAGTCTGCACTGACAAGGCTGCACTGACATGGCTGCACTGACATGGCTGCACTGACAAGGCTGCACTGACATGGCTGCACTGACATGGCTGCACTGACATGGCTGCACTGACAAGGCTGCACTGACAAGGCTGCACTGACAAGGCTGCACTGACAAGGCTGCAATGATGGGCGTTTAAATGTAAATTTTTTTTCCCTTCAACTTCCCTCCTAAAAGTTTTTTTTTCCTTAAAATTCCCTCCTAAATTGGGGTGCGTGTTATACGCCGGAGCGTGTTATACGCCGATAAATACGGTATATATATATATATATATATATATATATATATATATATATATATATATTTAACTTTTTTATTTTTCAATAACAAAAAATGTAAAACCCAGCGGTGATCTAATGCCACCAATAAAAGCGCTATATGTGGCGGGAGAAGAGCATAAATTTCATTTGGGTAGTACATCGCAGGAGCATGCAGTTTAAAGCTGCAACGCACTAAATAGCAGAATATGGCCTGGTCAGAAAGGGGAAATATTCCTCTTAAAATGATAATGGCGATAATATATAACATGTGCAACTGCAAACTATGTGTAGGCTAGGCACACCTATGCGCAAATTTGGTTTTTCACAGGAGGGAGGATAAATTGAAAATTATTTATTCCTTTTTTTAAAAAAAAAATTCACTTAACTTTACTGACATCACATGTGATAGCAATAATATATGTTTATGTGTGTGTGTGTGTAAAATCAGTGCATTTTTGGAGCTTTTACCATTGTATAAATGACAATGGTCCCGAAATGGCATCAAAAGTGTCCGATGTGTCCGCCATAATGTTGCAGTCACAATAAAAATCGCTGATCGCCGCCATTACTAGTAAAAAAAATTGTTAATAAAAATGCCATAAAACTCCTTAAAAAAGATTTTTCATTTAAATGGCAAGAGAACGCAATTAAATATTTGGGCATCTATATCCCTACTGATCTAGATAAGCTACAGGAGTATAACTACATCCCAATGGTGCAAAGAATTGCGAGAATGTTACAAAATTATGAAAAGGGAATGTTCTCCTGGATAGGCAGAATAAATATAGTAAAGATGGATATACTGCCCAAAATATTATACGTTCTTCAAACAATACCCATTTTCCCCTCAACAAATAATTTGGATAAATTGCATAGATTAATAGGAAAATTCGTCTGGGGAGGCAAGACACCCAGAATTAAAAGAACGGTGTTAAATAAAAGAAAAGAAGACGGGGGCCTCGCCCTCCCGGATATAGATATATATCTTAGAGCAATAATGATAACCAGAATAGTAGACTGGTTTCACAACAGAGATAATAAACAGTGGGTAAAGCTTGAAGAGGATATTACAACTCTTAAGCTAAAGTCCCTTCCCTGGATTAAGAAAACACAAAGACCACCGGAGTGGGAGATGCCCTCCCTAGTGGTAGTAACATTAAGAGCGTGGGATAATATGATAAAGAGAGGGAGTGGATCCACCTATAGAGGCCCAATGACCCCGCTATTTAGTAATCCAGAGTTTCCACTGACACTCGAAGCTAAAACATTTCTCAAATGGAAAAGATGTGGGGACACTAGAATAATAGAAACGATGGAAGAAAATATACTGCTCCCATTAGAAAAGATGGGGGTAGAACACAAAAATAAATGGATGCAGTATGGCCTGCTCCAGCGGTATATAGAGTCCTTAACAAAAGAATCCATAATAGATAGACCCCTGACAAACTTAGAAAAGATTTTTGTGCAAGAACTAAGACCCACCCATGTTTTATCTAAAGTCTATAAATATTTAATTTCAGAAAATAATAGACAAATATTACCATATGTTAAAAAATGGGAATCAGAGATTGGAACAGAATTTCCTAGGGAAACTTGGGGAAAGGCAATTATAGCGACTCAAACTCTCAATATCGGCTAAACATCAGGAAAGAAACTATAAAATCTTAGCCAGATGGTATAGATGCCCCGTAGATTTACATAAAATGAACCCGGATAATAAAGACAGGTGCTGGAGGTGTCATTTAACTCAAGGCACAATGTCACACATTTGGTACTATTGCTCAGAAATTCAACCATTCTGGCAAAAGATATTTGAGATTTTTAGAGCACTGACTGGGATCAAACTATATCCAGAAATACAAGTAGCAATTTTATCTATGATCCCAGAATCAATAAAAAAGATAAAAAAGGGAATTCTGAAATATTTTTTGACAGCAGCACGAACGGTCATAGCAAGAAAATGGAAAAACACACAGGCACCGTCTATTATAGAGTGGGAGTGTGAGATGACGGAGATGCGTACCCTGGAGGAAAGAATGATAATAGAAGAAGGGTTAAAAAAACCAAGATTAAATATATGGACTAGGTGGGAAAAGTTCAGAGCCTCCTCGAGACTCATGAGGACAATATAGAAATAGTAAAGAACATAATGCTTTCTTTTTTTTTTTTTCTCTTTCTGTTAGTATGAGTGGGTATGAGTGTGGGGAGATGGGTAGGTAAATAGGTTTTAAATATAGGTTTTACATCCTTGATTTAAAAATACGAAGAATTAAAATGTAAAAGAAATCTTGAATGATGTTCTGATAAAAAAACAAAAGAATTGTTTTATCATATGGATGTATATAGGGTTGATAAATGTATTTCTGAAAATGTTTTGATAAATAAAGATTGTTAAAAAAAAAAAAAAAATGCCATAAAACTATCCCTATTTTGTAGACACTATAACTTTTTGCACAAACCAATCAATAAACGCTTATTTCAATTTTTGTTACCAAAAATATGTAGAAGAATACATATCGGCCTAAGCTGAGGAAAAAATTTGTTTTTTATATATTTGTTGGGGATACTTATATAGCAAAAAGTAAATAATCAAATACCACCAAAAGAAAGCTCTATTTGTGGGGAAAAAATGACGTCAATTTTGTTTGGGAGCAACTTTACACCACCGCGCAATTGTCAGTTAAAGCGTCGCAGTGCCGAATCGCACAAAATGGCACGGTCATTTGGCAGCCATACCTCCGGGGCTGAAGTGGTTAAAATGTAAAAAAAAAAAAATAATCAGACACGTTACTTACCATTTTATGTCTCTGAATTTTTTGCGACAGGCAGTCGGGTCACGCCGATGGAAGCGTTTCCCTTACAAGGACCTGGGACTCAATGTGAGTCCACATAAGGTTACGCTTCCTGCTGGTTGCAGCTTGTGTCCCCCTCCTGCGCCCATTTTTGGTTGCTGCCTTAGAAGGCCCAGGAACGTTCACCTCCATGCTGCTAGTGCTTTCATGGGTTGCTGCTGGTGCTGCCATTGCCATTATCTCTAAGCCAGACACAGCATCGGATTTTGCGGCCGCACTTCCGCACTTCCAATTGAGAAACAAATGTGAAAGTTTGGTTGGCTGACTGTTGCTGGGGCAGAGTAGACCAATGAGCATGAACGATGAAGATTCGACACAGAAACGAAAACATGCAAACGTAAATCTTTGGCTTATGGTGTCTATCGAAAGTCAGAAGATTCGACGGAGCAGCTAAACAAACTGTATGATGCTGCTATCGTACATTTCCGGTCAAATGCATCCCGGAAAATTCAACCGGAATGTACGATTACGACGTCGTACAGTTTAGCTGCTCCGTCGAATCTACTTTGAACATTCGACAGACACCATAAGCCTTTAATGACAGATTCGACCTTAATTCATTTTGATTTTCGGACGAATACAAGTTTTTAATGAAAAACTAAATAAAGAAAAACAAATTTCGGGAGTAACTAAATAAATTTATTTGTCGGACGAAAACGAAATTCCGAAACAAAATATTTCAGTGTGCACATGTCTATTCCTTTATACACTAAACTTCATAAATATAAATACATGTTGTATGCTGCAGCTAGACTGCCTGGATGGAGGAAATTTACCTGCAATTACACAGAATGGGTTCCACGACCAGTGTGCTAGAGACACAAATCTCAATAAGGCCAGGTTCACACTGGTATGACAAACACTCCGACATTGGGAGCTCATGTCGCATGACGTGTGAAAATCAATGTTTCCCTATGGGAGCCGTCTTAACTGGTCCGACTCAAGCCGGACCGACTTTGAAAATGCTCCCTGCACTACTTTGGTCTGACTTTGATCCTACTTCAGCCCATTAAATATCACCGAAGTCGGATCACAGTCGGATTGCCGGAGTGGGGGTTCCGCTTAAAATTCATACCAGACTGAAGGGCTTGGTATGCTCTTGGAGGGGAACCCATGCTATTTTTTTAACATTTTGTGTGGAGTTTCCCCTAAAGATTCATACCAGACACAGTGCCTGCTATTGTCGGGGATCAAAGTCGGATCCCTGTTTATTGAAGTCAGACGCATGTCAGACTTCAAGTCGCAGGTCAAATTCGAATCCAAAGTGGTATGACTGTCGTGTCGTACCAGGGTGAACCCGGCCTAAAAGTAATGTGAACTTTCCTTCTGTACTATCTCTTCCTCCTCATGTCATTCAATCTATTCAAGAGAATCAGCCAATTTGCAACTGTGCACTCCATGTAGCACACTCCTGAACTCTGCACCCTGTATGTAGGATACACCTGAGCCCTGCACTCTAACCGTAGTACACTCCTGAGCCCTGCACCTTGTACATAGCGTAGTCCTGAGCCCTGCACTCTGTATGTAGCCTACTCCTGAGTGCTGCACTCTGTACGTAGTACACTTCTGAACCCTTCCCTCTGTACGTAGCATCCTCCTGAGCCATGCACACTGTACGTAGCATCCTCCTGAGCCCTGCACTCTGTACGTAGCATCCTCCTGAGCCCTGCACTCTGTACATAGCATCCTCCTGAGCCCTGCACTCTGTACATAGCATCCTCCTGAGCCCTGCACTCTGTACATAGCATCCTCCTGAGCCCTGCACTCTGTACATAGCATCCTCCTGAGCCCTGCACTCTGTACATAGCATCCTCCTGAGCCCTGCACTCTGTAGGTAGCATTCTCCTGAACCCTGCACCCTGCAAGTAGCATCCTCATGAACCCTGCATGTAGCATCCTCTTAAACCCTGCATGTAGCATCCTCCTGAACACTGCACCCTGCATGTAGCATCCTCATGAACCCTGCATCTAGCATCCTCATGAACCCTGCATGTAGCATCCCCCTGAATCCTGCACCCTGCCCCCTACACCCTGCACATAGTATCCTCCTGAACCCAGCACATAGCATACTCCTGCACCATGCACGTAGCACCAGCATACAGGGGAACACTGACCACCAGCATACAGGGGCACACTGACCACCAATATGCAGGGCCAGTGGTTGCCAGTATACAGAGGACATAACAAATCAAGTAAAACCACTACCATGCAACAAAAAAAAATCTCAACAGCAATAAGAGAATCCTGTTAGCTGGTACCTTCATCTAACATGAATCAATAAAAAGCAAAAAATGCAGCGCTGCCCTACACTTCATCTATACAATTGTACAAATGGACTTATAAGTGCAATGGTAAAACCTACAGGTATAAATGAATACCCAGTGCAAATCAACCAATGTATTGCAATATATTAGTGATGGTTTCACCCCTCTGCAAAAATATTTAGAGAATTTGCAGAGCTTCAATGTGCAAATAATGGTGCAACCCCCTACATACACTAATAATAACAGAGATGCAAATCAACCAGTGTATTAGAACATAGTAGTGATGGTGCCACCCTCTCTGCAAAAGGTAAGAAATATTGCAGAGCTGCAATGTGCAAATAGTGGTGAACCCCCCTATATACAATAATAATAATAAAATGTGCAATATGTACATCAATTGTACATTTTACTATGATTATATATATAAGGGGTTTCACCACTATTTGCACATTGCAGCTCTCTGATTTCTCAAAATATTTTTGCAGAGAGGATGACACCATCACTACTATATTGCAATACATTGGTTAATTTGCACTGAATATTCATTTATAGGTTTTATCATTGCACTTATAAGTCCACTTGTAGAATTGTATAAAGGAAGTGTAGGATGCATTGTTTGGCTTTTTATTGGTATACAGAGGCCAGGACATACTGATCACCATTGTACATTATAAAAAAAACCTCCACTTGCTGACCACACCCACTTGCTGACCACGCCCACATGCGTGCGATAACAGGCGCCGCATTAGAACACTCACTTTTACCTCAAGCACCACCATAGCAGCCCCAAAAAACATTGTCTGGGGCCACCCATGCCCCCATTGGATTTGAATTTTGCCGTCCCATCCCTCCCTCCAAGTTTATTCTCTATATTATCTTTTTAACATTGGGTAGTCATATCCCAAAAAATTCTAAGAAGTATCTTTTTCTTTATCTCATGGACGGAATGTAATAAATAATGTATATATATCATACAATCATTCCATAAACACATACCACATACACTGCATATATAATTTGAGGGAAATATGCGTATAAAATAGTTTACCATTTGCTAATAAAAAAAAATATAATTTTAAAAATCTGGTCACCTTAGTGTACACAGTATCTAATACAGTGTGTACAGTTTCTACTACACGTTTGGTGGTGTACACAGTACACAATACAGTGCAGCCATAGTACAGTTTCTACTACTTTTCTGGTGGTGTACACAGTATCTAATACAGTGTGTATAGTTTCTACTACACTTTTGGTGGTGTACACAGTACACAATACAGTGCAGCTGCAGTAAATTTTCTAATACAGTGTAGGTGGTGTACACAGTATCTAATACAGTGTGTTCAGTTTCTAATACACTTCAGGCGATGTACACAGTATCTAATACTGTGTAGTGTGGTGTTGCAAAACAAAAAATACATCATGTCTGGAAGGCCACCAAGGAGAGGCAGATGCCCACAGGCCACTAAAAGAGGGCAAGCAGCCTCTGTGTCTACAGTCAACAGTGGTGATCATGGACATGGTGCATCCTCTGCAGGTGGCCATGGGGCACATTTGTCCTTTTTTTCTGCTGCTGGCTGTGTTATTGAGCCACAACATGCAGAAGAGTTGGTGGAGTGGATAACAAAGCTATCCTCATCCTCTGTCACCCAGGCTCAGAGTAATTTGCCTTCCAATGCAGCTGCCAAAGCAGTCTATTCCACCGGCTCCTCGTCCACAGTCACTCCTTCCGTAGCCTCACCATCATGCACAGAGGAGTCCCCAGAATTATTCGACCACAGTGTCGGGTACATGCTGCTGGAAGATGCGCAATGATTTGAAGGCTCCGATGTTGGTTTCCAGGTTGAGGAAGGGAGTAACATGAGCCTAGAGAGAGAGGGGTGTTGTGGAAAATGTTATTAATGTATGTTGTCAGATGCCCCCCAGTGTCAGTTTTGCTGCAATACTCTCATGTGAGGGTATTCGCACATACAGACACTGGTGGACACTGGTGGACACTTCCCGTGGACACGGCGGATCTGTTTGCTCTTTAAGGATGTCTGTTTATGTCTCTCCAGGGACCTGGCCACTCCATGGAGACCCCATTTCAACTCCTAAGTAAGCAAGTCTGCCTACGTGGGAACTATAGTATAACCATACAATATTATGGCCCACTGGGCCATGGTATGGCACGGTTCGCATCACTGGTAGCAGTGGGAGTGTGCACACAGTTGTGTTCAAAACCATGTGCTTGTTGCATGGTTTTGCACACCACCATCTGCACACGTCACTACTGTATTTCTATTTGAATGTATACATGTTTGTATTTAACCCTGTTGGAAGGGTTTCTGTATTCTCACATCCTGTTACATCCTTATATGGTCATTCACATCCTGTGTTAATTTCCTGTGATGTCACTTGCAATGTAAGAAGTGATTGGCTGTTGGAACCATCAATTCCTGTTTGTGGAAGCTTTTGAGGTAATAAAAGAGCATGCGAGCTGAAGAAAGGCAGTCATGCTGAGCTGAGAATGTAAGAAGGAGCTGATGTCTGTTTACTGGAAGGGATGGGGAACGAGAGGGCAGCCATACTTTCAAAAGGTAACATGCATTTATATCATTAGACAAAATTGTTATTATTATTAGAAAGATTTGGCTGTGTGCTCTGCGTACAACCAAATATCCATGTCAGAATGGCGAGTCAGAACGTAGGAGTGAACAGAACCTCCTTCAAAATCGGATCATTAAGATGTGTTGGGGAGGGTCTGCTTCGCGAAAAGAACGAATTCTTTGTCTTTTGAAATAATGTGGAAGTTTGATCGTATGTCTGGTGTGTGCCTGCGTGTGTGTGTGATTTGGATTTGCAAGCTCGAATGTTTGTGCAAAGAGACTGTGTGCTGTGTGTATGTGTAAGTAACTGTATGCTGTGTGATATGTTTGTAATAAGTATATGAGAAATAGAAATGTATGATTATTTGCAGCCTGCAATGTGGGTGTGACTGATGCTGTGTAACAAGTTTGTAATGCATGTGAGAAATGGATGAATTGTAATTATTACTTATGTATGGGACAAGTAGATTGCATGAGTTTTGTAGAGTGTTTAATTGTCTCAAGACACAGATGGTTAGTGGACTTTCATGGTTGTTTAGGAAAGCTTAAAGCTTTTGGTTTGAAGATGGCTGCTGCAATTTCAAGTGGGCATGCGGCCTGGGGGAGGGGCGGCCAAATATTTTACAATGGTGAAAAGTTGGCTACTCCCTGTGGTGAGAAAAGAGGGTATGTTTCAGCCGTGTGATTGTGGGTTATGTGGCTTGGTTGTTTCATTGGAAAGCTTGTGTTCCTAAGTTGTGCTTTTTCATAACTTTTAACACTTTTTTTAAATGTTTGTCTAAGTGTTCATTTAGAATCTCAAGTGTGTAATTTTGTGGGGAGAAATTTTTGGTTTTGGCAGGAAAATGTTTTTTGTCTGCTATTTCCTTTTGTTGTTGTCTGCCATGTGACTATGGTCGGCCATTTTCAATTCCTTTGTGTGTGAACTGTGAAATGTTTATCCATCTTTGTATTGGATTTCAGTTTTGGCGGGAAAATGCGCCATTATTTTGTGGTCTGGCTTTTGTTGTACAAAATATTTTACAGCGCACACATACAAGAATGACATTTCCTGCAGGGCTAGTTAAAAACACCTGAACATATTCAAAAATACGGGGGTTTGGTCACACTATATGGTCATATAGTGCTAAGCCCACTTACTGCGACAAAGTACCCCGAATTAGTGGGTCCTACACTAGTAATAGAATGGAAGATCCTTTGTCTCAACCATGGGAGCTGAACTTCTCTATATGGGAGAACTGAAAGGGATACATCCTAAACACTGGTGGCCACTAAATAGGAGGTAATGAAGAGGGGGAGGGGTGCTTCAGCCCAAAAACCTGGTCAGGGCCTATTACAACATACAAGAACATACTTGGGGGGCACACCATACAACGCATTTAAATTCAAGATGGTGCTGCTATAAGACCTACAAACAGTACAAAATATTTTACAGCGCACACATACAAAAATGACATTTCCTGCAGGGCTAGTTAAAAACACCTGAACATATTCAAAAATACGGGGGTTTGGTCACACTATATGGTCATATAGTGCTAAGCCCACTTACTGCGACAAAGTACCCCGAATTAGTGGGTCCTACACTAGTAATAGAATGGAAGATCCTTTGTCTCAACCATGGGAACTGAACTCCAAGATCTCTTCTCAGGACCGAAACCTTTCCAATCCACGAGATATTGAGGGACACCTTTATAGAAGCGAGAATCCAAAATTTGACTAACCTCGTACTCCTGATCATCTTCAGAGACTGGAGCCAAGGTAGGGAGAGGTCGAGAGAACTTATTGAAAACTAAAGGTTTCAGAAGGGATACATGAAAGGAGTTTGAGATCCCGAGGCTTTTAGGGATCTGGAGTTTAAAACAAACAGGATTCAGCTTAGAAATTATATTGTAAGGACCAATGAATCTCGGGGCAAACTTGAGAGAAGGAACCCGGAGTCTGATGTTCCTGGTAGAAAGCCAGACTTTGTCTCCTGGCTGTAGAGAAGGCGGCTTATACCTGTGAGGGTCAGCAAAACTTTTGAACTTGTTGGCAGCTTTCTGGAGGGAATCATGAATGTCAGCCCACAAGGAATTGAATGATTCCTGAACAGTAGCCAAAGCTGGGATGTCAGAAGAACAGGTCATAGGAAGAGGGAGCTGAGGATGTCTTCCATAAACAGTGACAAAGGGTGTCTTCTGAGAACTGACGTTGACATGATTGTTGTGGGAGAACTCTGCCCACGGGAGTAATGAGACCCAATCGTGATGAGCCGAGACCAAGGTATGGAGAAAGACCTCCAACTCCTGATTAAACCTTTCAGTCTGGCCATTGGATTGGGGATGGTAAGAAGAGGTAAAATCCAAGGTAATGTTGAGGGATTTGCAAAAGGCTCTCCAAAAGCGAGAAGTAAACTGAACACCCCTGTCTGAAATTACATGAGAAGGGACACCATGAAGACGGAAAATCTTTCGTACGAAAATGGGAACCAAGGCAGGAGCAGAAGGGAGACCAGGAAGAGGAACAAAATGGGCTATCTTGGAGAATCGATCAATTACCACCCAAATGACCATATTCTTCTCAGAAGGTGGAAGATCGGTGATGAAGTCCATGGCTATGTGAGCTCCTTGGGAATGGGCAAGGGCATGAGAAGACCAGCAGGAGCCTGCATGGAGGACTTAGACTGGGCACAGACATGACAAACCTTAACATAGTCTTTGACATCCGAATGGAGAGTAGGCCACCAGTAGTGCCGACTGATGAGGAGGAAGGATCGAAGAAATCCAGCATGACCTGCCACCTTGGAGTCATGTCCCCTTTTTAGTTTTATACTGTAATACAGTTTTTGGTAGAGAGCAAACAGGAGGCATCCATGTTATCGAGGTACAGAGAGAAGCCACAGTGTTTTGTAAAAGAAGCAAGCAAAAGTGCTCTATGTAGGTTCGTCTGGCGACGCAGTGTACGGTCGTACAGCGCAATGCGCTTGTGTATGCATACACTGAGGGGTAGAGACATAATTCGGGGGGTGATCCATGGTTGTTGATGAATCATTTGGCATAGTTAATAGTTGGTTGTTAAAAGAGTGGTACTCTGTAGTTCTGTGCCAAAAGTGTTGGGACAACAAGCCATAGAGTTAATGCCTCGTTTTAGGGTTTCTAGTTGAGTGACTAATAGTGGTAGTAGTCCGTCAATCCACCATAAAAGAAGGAAACGTGCGGTGGTCTCCGAAATTGCTGCAAGGGTTTCCCTGGATGCAGGGGTAAGATAAGCCGATTCGAATTGCCATGGGCAATGGCAGTCCGTGCAAGGGAAGGAATGCGAGGCTTCCCACAGTCAAACGAATGCACAAGAGCATGAAGTCTAGTTCAGAGGAAAAGGCCATTAAACCCCAGAAAGATTGACATAGGTGGTCCAAGGATACTATTTTGGGTATCCCTCTGGAGTTGATGTAGCGCGACTGCAGCTTCAGAAATCTGTAAAGTTGAGTGAGTTGATGGATGCGTCGTACACGTTTGTGTGATTAAAAATACACAGGCCTGTTTTTGAACTTTGTGTGGCTGGTCCATGCAAAGATTTCAAAATGCTCTCGTGCCTTTCAATTTGTATACTTTTTCTATCACTGAAAGAGTGAAGGCAGCATTCTATCTGGTCGTTTTTATTTTTTTCCATTTTCGTTTTTGGGAACTATTGTCAGGTCACCTGTATCCAGGTGACAGATGCACCCTGATGGGGTCAGGAGTGCACCGCTATGATAGTGGACCCTAAGGCTGACTGCTGCAGATGGAGCTCGGGGTGGTTCAGGAAGGCAGGTCCCCTGGAGCACCAACACGGATCCCACAGTGAGTTAAGAGTATAGATTCCCCAGGGCGCTGAGTCTAAGAGCCAGTAGGTGTTCACCAGAGCCTCTAGTGGTGAGGATGGACTGGGCTGCAACTGGCTCCAGGTCGTGGCCCTCAGGGTCTCCCAGCTCACGCTCAGCTACAGGAGGATGGAGAGAAAACAGCAGCCCAGGACAGCAAGGAATAGTAAGGAGGTAGCCAAATGTTGGGGTGACTAGCAGACAAGGATAACCGAGAACACGCCAAAAGTCAGGGTCACAGGCAAACAGGGATAGTCGACGCGCCAAAGGTCAGGGTCACAAGCAGACAGGAATAGTCGGGAACACGCCAAGATCGGTAACAGAGACAGAGACAAACTAGAGCACACGGCAAACAGGAAGCCAAACACACAATATTGCAGGGCAAGGCAGGCTTGGAGAATACGGTGTTAAATAGTGGTTCCTGTTGAGGCTAGGGTGGAGCCACACAGAGGGAAGATTACTTAAGCATGCACGTGTGAGAGTACAAGCCTCAAGGCTGATACACAGATCAGGTAAGAGACAGACAGGTCATGAATGTATTACTGCAAGGTCATGACAACTATGAAATATCTCCCCCACATTTGTATCTAAATGTTTGTCTTATTGTTTGTATGTGGTAACAAGATGTTTGAATCTACCGGGACAGCCCTCTTGCGTGTCGCAGCTGTTGTATCTTAGTAAAAACGTGAAAGTAAGATTTACAGAGGGAAATGTAAAGCCCTCGCGCTACTAGGATAAATACGTGAATAAATTAAATTAGTGAAAACTTATATTAATGTGATCGAACCAAAAGTGCCTATAGTGCATAAGAGTGTGACCATAAAATAGATAGTAACTGCCTGTAGCAGAACCTATAGTGTATCACAATCCACTCACAATAATGATTAAAAGTGATTCCGCGCTACAGTGTAAAAAATCTAATAAAATAATCATTCAATACATAAAATATTTAAAGTGTCACATGCTTGCTAAATGGTTAAATTAGTGTACAAAGTCTAAAAGATAAATTCATATATTCCAACAAAGCCAGGGCAGATGATTATGAGTTTGTTCAGTCTCTTGACCACATTAGCAATAAAATAAGAGATAAATAAAGTTCTTGTCCTCAAATAATAATAGACGGGATTTGAAGGTCTGATAAGATGCACAAGTAGGTCTACAAATGGTCACAGAACCCTCACCTTCATATAATGTCCAAGAACTAAATGTATTGGTGATCTAGAATAAGTTGTCTGATGTTATTCAAACTTCCACCACTAGGGGGTCCTCCGTGCCAGCATAAATGAAATAGCAATTATCCAAAGTGTCAGCATATAGCCATATATAAAATGTCATCCGTTATAATTATTTCCACCACCAGGGGGTCCTCTCCTTCATCCACCAACTCTCCCAGATAGCACTGCACATCCAAACCGTCTTCTTATACCTCGTATCCTTTTGTTATTCTGAAGAAATCACTGTTTGTTCCTCTGTGCCTCTACTGAATACTAATATTCCATTGACTCAACATGCCTCTCAGCAAATAGCTTGGGGTGTCTACTTTCCAAAATAGGGTCATTTGGGGGGTTTTGTGCCACCTGGGCATTCCATGGCCTCCGAAACTGTGACAGGCAGTGAAGAGTGAAATCAAAAATTTACGCCCTTAGAAAGCCTGAAGGCAGTGCTTAGTTTTCGGGGTCCCGTACGCGGCTAGGCTCCCAAAAAGTCTCACACATGTGGTATCTCCGTACTCAGGAGAAGCAACAGAATGTATTTTGGGGTGTAATTTCACATATTCCCATGGCATGTTTGAGCAATATATCATTTAGTGACAACTTTGTGCAAAAAAAAAAAAATTGTCTCCCGCAACTTGTGTCACAATATAAAATATTCCATGGACTCGACATGACTCTCAGCAAATAGCTTGGGGTGTCTACTTTCCAAAATGGGGTCATTTGGGGGGGGTTTGAACTGTCCTGGCATTTTATGCACAACATTTAGAAGCTTATGTCACACATCACCCACTCTTCTAACCACTTGAAGACAAAGCCCTTTCTGACACTTTTTGTTTACATGAAAAAAATAAATTTTTTTTGCAAGAAAATTACTTTGAACCCCCCTACAGATTAAAATGGTGGGTGTTTTTTTTTTTTCACACAGTATTTGCGCAACGATTTTTCAAACGCATTTTTTGGGGAAAAAACACACTTTTTTAAATTTTAATGCACTAAAACACACTATATTGCCCAAATGTTTGATGAAATAAAAAGATGATCTTAGGCGGAGTACATGGATACCAAGCATGACATGCTTTAAAATTGCGCACAAACGTGCAGTGGCGACAAACTAAATACCGTTTTAAAAGCCTTTAAAAGCTTTTACAGGTTACCACTTTAGATTTACAGAGGAGGTCTACTGCTAAAATTACTGCGCTCGATCTGACGTTCGCTGTGACACCTCACATTCATGGTGCAATTGCTGCTTACATTTGACGCCAGACCGACGCTTGCGTTCGCCTTTGCGCAAGAGCAGGGGGGGACAGGGGTGCTTTTTTTAAATTTATTTATTTATATTTTTTTGCTTATTTTTTTTTTTGCTTTTTTATCTTATTTTTAAACTGTTCCTTTCATTTTTTATTTTTTTTTTATCATTTTTATTGTTATCTCAGGGAATGTAAATATCCCCTATGATCGCAATAGGTAGTGACAGGTACTCTTTTTTGAAAAAATTGGGGTCTATTAGACCCTAGATCTCGCCTCTGCCCTCAAAGCATCTGACCACACCAAGATCGGTGTGATAAAATGCTTTCCCAATTTCCCAATGGCGCTGTTTACATCTGGCGAAATCTAAGTCATGAAATGCTCGTAGCTTCCGGTTTCTTAGGCCATAGAGATGTTGGAGCCACTCTGGTCTCTGATCAGCTCTATGGTCAGCTGGCTGAATCACCGGCTGCATTGTCAGGTTCCCTGTTGAGACAGGAGAGCCAGAGAAAAACACGGAAGACGGTGGGGGGGGCATTCCCTCCCAAAAGCAGTCTAGAGGCTAATTACCCGCTAGGATTGCTTTTACATGAAAGCCGACCGCTGGCTGAAAATGATACCAAGATGATACCTAAACCTGCAGGCATCATTCTGGTATAACCACTCAAAGTCGTGAATGGCGTACCTGAAGACAAAAAAATGGTTAACAATAAAACACAGTAAACAGTAAAGTATAAAAAATTGCATACCTGAAAAGCAAACATGATAAAACATAACAATAAAACATTGCAGAATAGAATACAGTAAAAAAGAGCAGAACAATAGAGAGAGAATAGAGAGAATGAGAACAATAAAACGACAACTATATATTTTTTTTTTTTTACACTTTTTTTTGTAACTAACTTTTATAACTGTAACCGGTTCCAGGTTCAGGTCTCTCAAAATGCGATGGCATCTTAGGAGACCCTGTGAAAGTGTGCCTAGTCTGTGCAATGCTGTACCCTACGCTAATACTCAACTAGTGAATGGTAGCGTTCAAAACATTCACCAATGCAAAGACCAGGATTGTCAGGACAGGAGGGACAATAATAGCGGGTGTCACGCCTATATCCACGCTTGCTGCAGACACAACATCTTTTTTGGGGGGGTTCGCTGGGTAGGGGTACTCGGGAGGACATAAAGAAAATGCCTCTCATGCAGCTGACTGCATTTGGTTGGGGATGTGAATGGGGGAAGTACGGGGGCTGCAGAAGTGGTGGGTTCCCGATTAGGATTGGCGAATGCAGCAGGAAGGGCAGTATGGGCACTACGGGCCTGTGTTTGTCTTCTTCTTGGTGGCAGTGGGACACTACTTGTGCTTGCCACCTCACCAGCTTGAACTGCACTTATGGGACTCGCCACGTCACCAAGTGTTACTGCAGTGCTGGTTTGACAACGACCGGGGTGTACTAGGCCGCTGGTGCTTGCCAGTTCACCAAAACGTTACCAAAAAAACTGTTAGCGATCGCAGGGATCAGGCCTGACTCTGCAAACGCTGCAGTTATGCGTTTAGTGTTTTTTAAGTGACAGTGATCGATCGATACTGCACTTGGGTGGGCTGGGCTGGGCCGGGCGGAGGGGCAAAACGCAGGTGCTAGCAGGTATCTGGGCTGATCCAGCTAACACTGCGTTTTTGGGAACCCTAAACTGCTGGGGACGCTAGTATAGATCTGATCAGATCAGATATTGATCCGATCAGATACTATACCACTAAGGGAGGTGTACGGTGCATGCGTGGGTGTTAGCGGTACTGGCGCTAACCTGACGCTGCCTGGGGCTGGTGCTTGCCAGTTCACCAAAATGCTACAAAAAAAACTGTTAGCAATCGCAGGGATCAGGCCTGACTCTGCGAACGCTGCAGTTATGCATTTAGTGTTTTGTAAGTGACAGTGATCGATTGATACTGCACTTGGGTGGGCTGGGCTGGACCGGGCGGAGGGGCAAAACGCAGGTGCTAGCAGGTATCTAGGCTGATCCCGCTAACACTGCATTTTTGGGAACCCTAAACTGCTGGGGACGCTAGTATAGATCTGATCGGATCAGATATTGATCCGTACAGATACTATACCACTAAGGGAGGCGTATGCTGCGTGCGTGGGTGTTAGCGGTACTGGCACTAATCTGACGCTGTCTGGGGCGACGCATATCACCGCCGGGCGATCAGGGGGCTAAACCTTTATTCGGTAATAAACGGCGGGTGCCCTGACACTATAAAAAATAAACAAACTAACCAGCGTCACCCGTAACAGTTATACGGTGATCAGTGGTGAAAGGGTTAACTAGGGGGCAATCAAGGGGTTAAAACATTTATTATATAGTATATGGGGGTCCCTGTCGCTATGACGGCGAACCTAAATACTTACCTCCCTAACTATCATCACCAGTGACACTAATACAGCGATCAGAAAAATGATCGCTTAGCGACACTGGCGAAGGGGGGGTGATCAAGGGGTTAAAACTTTGTTAGGGAGGTACCCTAGACCTAAAGGGGGCTAATACTAACTGCCCTACCACAGTAACTGTCACAAACTGACACCATGCAGTAATCAGAAAAAAAAAAAAAACTGCTTGGTGTCCGTGTGACAGGGGGGGGGAGGGGTGATTAGGGGGTGATCGGGGGGGGGTAAAGGGAGGTGTTTTGTGTGCCTAGCATGTTCTACTGTATGTGTTGTGCACTCACATTTCAGTCTTCTCTCCTCGGTGCCGGAACGGAAAATACCGAGCCGAGGAGAGATGACATAATTTCCTTTGCTGCTGTTTACCATACAGCAGCATAGGAATGATCTGATTGGCTGGCGGTGATCACGAGGGGGGGGCCACGAACGGATGGTCTCCCCCTCATCTCCGATCGCCGGTGGGAGGCAGATCACTTACATATACGTGATTCTGCCTGCCTGTGCCATTCTGCCGGCGTAAATTGGCGTGAGGCGGTCCTTAAGTGGCTAGGGGGCAGCTTAAGGGCAGCCACCCTATTGCATCACACCACAGAGCTCCACGGGTGCAGGGCACTGCTGACTCCCCGCTCACTTTTAAAAGTTCCTTGGTGTGGGCCTTTCTCAACATGCGTGCAGTAGATTGCACCGTTGCTGTTTGTAACCTATGTCTGAAGCGGATTAAGCATGGCCAGAACAGCAGCCGCTTGGGCACCACATGCTTGACCAGACATATGACGACCTGCCATGCAGTCAATTGGCAACAGCACTTGAAAGACCCACATCAAAGAAAAAGGCGGACTTCTCCTTGCTCCTCATCAGGGATCCCCAACACTACTATACCTCCATTCCTCTCAAAAACCTGCACTGAAAGGAATGATGGTATAGCAATATGTGTCCCTAGTATTTCTCAAGTCATCTTCCAGGACGGCACACCTGAGAGATGAGAGGCTCCTCCCGACAGGAAACACAATCAATCAACAGCTGTTTTAAGTCCACACCCTTCCCCTTGATCCTCAGTTTTTTGATTGTGTTTCTCCCTACACAGCGAAACTGTTTGTTTTTTTCCAAATGACCGAAGCCTGGGGCTGGTGGTCTCCCCCTGGGAGCCGGACCAAATGCCTGGGAAGCCTCTGGGTCTGGCAGGATATATTTATCCTTCCCGGGGGGTTCCCCTATCCTTTCTTCAGGGGGGGCAGCAAAAACTGGGAAAGCCCCCCTGATAGCTGAAGGCCCCTGGGTACAGTGGTGTACCCAGAACTTCAGGGGCCCTTATCCTGTCTCCCCCCTTACCTGTCCGGGCGTCCGTTCAGACGGGGGTGCTGGCCGTCGGTTCTTGCCAGGGGGATCGTATCCCCTGACTTCTGGGCCCCTGGTAGCTCGCATGGGCTGCTGGGGAGGGCACCGCCTGAACGACCCGCGTTCTTACCCAGAAGGGAAGGCTGAGAGTCAGCAGGAGCAGGCGCCCACATCCTCCTTTCGAGGAGGCACCAATTCACTTTGGTAATTGTCTGCCTAAACCACCTCAGATGGGAATGAGGAACGTACGGCATTGCCCCCCCCCCCCCATGTGTATATACTGACTGGTACAGTGCAGGACACAGCCTAACCTTGCAGCTCCCTAAAGGGACAGCAGTTGGAGGGGGGGCACTTTGGCGGCTATCCTCCTTGCGTGTGGACCATAAGGATGGAAAAGCAAGCCCGGTGGCTGTGGCAAAAGGGGGAAGATGACAACGGTGAGTCAAAAATCCCCAATCCCAGCCAGATGGTTTCTGGGCATTTGAGATCATCTCCCCTGGGGTCTGGATTCAAATAGCCCAGAAGCTTTTGCTAAGAACACCAGCCACAGCTCCCTCTTACATCAATGATGCTGTATGGTGGACAAGTGGTGCAGAGGAGCGAGTGTGCCTAAACCACCTCAGATGGGAAAGAGGAAGGTAAGGCATTTTTTTTTTTTTCCCCTTCCACCTATATTTAGTGAGTGGTGCAGTGCAGGGCCTGGGGTCTGCATAACAAAACAGCCCAGAAGCTACTGCTAAAAACCACCAGCCACAGCTCCCTCTTATAGCAGAGACACTGTGGTTATCACAATAGTAGGTTGCCAGCCTCTCCCTACATACCCGGTTGTGGTACATTAGTAGGGGTGAATATAGCAAAGGGGGTGACCTGGTAGAACAAAGAGTTCCTTACTGGCCAGGTATACCACTGAACAAATTATTAATGGTGCAATGGTTGAAGGATTCAGGAGTAAGCTCCCTTGCTCAGCAGGTGCACTAGGTTATCTGGCCCTATTAGCCCAGCTGCTAGGAATCTGAAGTTGCTCCAAGATGCTTAAAAGCTGACCTAACCTTCAACAATGTGGCAGGGACCAAGCTTCTGTGTGGCACAGTAGGGGTTCCCTTGTGACAGATCCTCCTTTTGGGGGTTGCTTGCTATGGGTAACTTTTCATAAGCTCCAACCTCCCACTCCACTCTTACATTGTGGTTATATTTTAATGCAGGGGGTAAGAAAAACCTCTTTGTTGGTTTGGGCTACAGTCCACTCAGTGACAGATCTAAAAGCGATTTACCATAAATCGTTTTCCTATATCCTTTGAATAAGGATTTTCTGTGCAAACATATGCAAGAGCTAGATGGCTATATGATTGCTTGTTTAAGGCCTACAGGTGGCTATTTACCTCCAGGCTAAATTGGTAACCACCCTTTCTAGGGGTCTTAAATTGGTCTCTAGGGCTGGGCTCATTGAGACTTTAGTTACTAATCAGCCCCACCCGTGTATGAGCTGGCTAGCGTTTGCTCGATCTACGGAGGTAAGGTAGGACAACAGCTACTATAGTAAGGTGTCCAACCATTTTAGGATTGGTTCCTTCACTGGTGGTGAAGGATTAGTATCTACAGCCCAGGCTAGGCCTATGAAATTGCCCCTGTTTTGGTTATTTCATAAAGGGATACACCATGACTCCTTGGCTGCGCACCAGTAGACCTCAGTAGTGAAGGTTTGTCCTTGCTGGGGTGTTTGGTGGCACAGCAGAAATACACATTGAGATTTGTGACATCTCTGCTCATAAGGGGTATATTGCTGTACATCAGAAATGCACTGCACTGAAGCTTGTTGGGTGTCCTTTATGTCCTAAAGGTACTGCTTTGTTTGGCTACAGATCAGAAAAATACAACAGGGAAGGTGGTCTGTACTTTCTGGTTTTGTGCCGCACGGCAGAAACGCACATCATTGAGTCTGGTAAAGACATCTCTGCTCATAAGTGTTATATTGCTGCACATCAGACCTACACAAGATTGAGGTCTGTCTGTGGGGGTTTTGTCCTGTATTACTGCCTTATTGGTTGCTTATCAGAAAGGCAGCAGGAAAGATTGATGGTCCTAATTTGTTGGGCTCCATAACAGAAGTACAAATTGAACCTGGGCCAGGGGTAGTACATATACTGCCTTTGGTAATCGGTACAGCACCACAAAGTGGCGTCGTGCTGATTCAGACAGTGCTATTAACGGCAATGGCTGCCGATTTTAGGCATGTGATTTGACATGTTGAGTCGCATGCCAAATCGCTTGAAGATGGATGTGCTATCTCTATTCAGAATTGTTAGATTGTTGCACATCAGAGATATACACGACTGCGGTCTGTCTGTGGGTCATGTATTACTGCCTTATTGGTTGCTTATCAGAAAGGCAGCAGTGAAGATGGATGGTCCTGATTTTGTTGGAAAATACAAAATTGTACCTGTGCCTGGGGTAGTACACATACTGCCATTGGTAATCAGTGCAGCACCACAAAGTGGCCCGTACTGATTCAGACAGTGCTATTAACGGCAATGGCTGCCGATTTTAGGCATGCGATTTGACATGTTGAGTCGCATGCCAAATCACTTGAATATGGATGTGCTATCTCTATTCAAAATTGTTGTTGCACATAAGACACATACAAGATTGAAGGTTGTCTGTCCTTTATGTCTTACATTTACTGCCTTATTGGCTGCATATCAGAAAGGACACAACAGTGAAGGTTGTTTGTCTTTTTCTGATTTTGTTTTTGCTGCTCAGCAGGGAGACACATTGAGCGTGATGGCATCTCTGCTCAGTATTGGTATATGCTACACATCAGACATACACAAAGATTGAACATTGTTTGTGTCCTGTATGTCCTATATTTACTGCCTTATCGTCTGTATATCAGAAAGGCACAGCAGTAAGTGGTGTTTCTCATTGATCTTCCTTGCTGTTTCTTAGGTATACACAGTAGGGGGTTGTTGGCTGCACTCCTCCAGGGAGCCACAGCATGGGGACCCCTTGTTTGTTCAACCTGAAAACTGCTTTTCCTGCGACCTGTGTAATCTTGAGGTCTGTGGTTCCGTAAGCAGGGACTGCTGGAGACGCTGCGACCTGGAGTCGCACAGTCACGAATGGTACCCTTTGGAAGCCATAGTATATGACTTCTCAGGCGTCTTGCAGTCCCAAGTGGCAGGTTGGGTCGCACGGGTGTGGGAACCCTAAGCTTATCTGTCCCTCCTGTTGAGGTTTTGCTACGCAGCAGGGATACTCATTGTGGAGTTATTGCCTTATTTTTGCATAAACAACAGACAGCTGTAAAGGCTGTCTGTTTTGTTTCTTTGTTTTTATGTTGCTGCACAGCAGAAATACTCAACATTGAAGCTTGTTGGTGCTTTCTGTTTTATATTGCCTTACCTTATGGCACTTCAGAAAAACCCAATGCTGTAGGTTGCTTGTGTTCTTTCTGTGTTGGTTCTATGTAACTGCACTACAGAACTGCATAACAGAAAGGATTGTCTTTATATCTGTACTTGGTGGTTCGTCATAAATACGCAACATAGAAGTTTGGGTCTTTCTGTCTTCTCTTTAAGGCCTTGTTTTGCTGTACATCAGTAAAACACCATTGTAAAAGGGGGTTCCCGTCCTTTTTGTATTTACCAGTTATGACCTAGCTAGCTGCACTTCAGTAATGTGCAGCATTTAAGGTGTGTTTGTGTCTTAATGTTTACATATTGGACGCACATCAGAAAACCAGACTATGAGGTTCAGATTTGGGTCTCTTCCCATGTTTGATATGTTGGTTTAGCTAGTCACACTCAGATGCACAACATTTTTGTCTATGTTTGTGTCCTTTCTGTTTAAATCTATTGTGCTATGTCCACAATCTATGATTTTTTTCTTTTTATTTGTGATATTAATAATACATGTATCACCTTTTGTATTTCAGCCTTCTCTTCCGTGGAAGGGCTAGGAGTTCTGGCTGCAAATGTCACATGTCAGAAAGCCTCGACCCCTTACTTTCAGGGATGCCAGAGCCATTTCCTAGGGTTGAAGCCCGGTAGAGTTATGGGTCACTGGAGGAAGGCGATAATGAGTCGCCCTGTAATAAGAACTTAGGAAGTTCGGTTCAGAGGAGTTTTATGGCCTGAAGATGAAGTATAAAGATGTATACCCGACCAAATAGGTTACAGCTCGGTGCATGGCCTTCATTTTGCCCTTCTAGCAAAACTAGATGTAGCAGTATGAGTGTTCTCCTCCTGCTACGGATGTTAATCTCCTGAGTAGGCTCTCAGGCATAAGTAAAACTATAGATTGGGCATGCCTTAAACCCAGGGGTTAAGTTTTTGTTAATCTATTTCCCTTAAGTAGGTTTCCCTTCAGTCTTTGCTGACGTAAAGATAAAAATGAACAAAAAAGGTTGTCTGTCAGGGGCCCCCCTTTTGGCAGTTTTATTTCCCTGGACAGGGTTGTGTTAAGACAGGCTCCCTTATTGATCAATGTAGTGTCCTTTGTCTTACAACACAGCTCTAATCTTTTTAGTGGTTCTAAGCAGCACCTATAGGCAGAATAGGCCATTGTTGTTAGATGTGTGACAGGCAACATTGATAACCTACAAGTTTAACATGTTTTCTGATTCCATCTTTAAGAGCCCACTCCACCTAGATCCTGCATCCGAAGCAGAGAAGGCAGGGACACCGGTGGAGTAGACCGGCAGATCAGCCGCATGATCCAGCTAAGATACCTTCATCAAGCATATGGAGTGAAGGTAAAGCTCACTGCAGAACCGAGGTTCGCCAAGAGGGTCTTGCAGTGGTCCCACCCTAAAGGTAGGCCTGAGCTACTTGATTATCCTCTCAGGTGTGCCGTCCTGGAAGATGACTTGAGAAAAGTACTAGTTACTTACCGGTAACTGTCTTTCTGGGAAATCTTCCAGGACGGCAGGCCTACTTCCCACCCGTTGGAGGAGGGAAAATTTCAGAACACTAGAAGGTGAGTACCTATGAGGAATGATTTCCCTTGTGAAACAGGTTCAGGAGTTACTTCTCTACAAACTGAGGATCAAGGGGAAGGGTGTGGACTTAAAACAGCTGTTGATTGATTGTGTTTCCTGTCGGGAGGAGCCTCTCATCTCTCAGGTGTGCCGTCCTGGAAGATTTCCCAGAAAGACAGTTACCGGTAAGTAACTAGTACTTTTTCAGCCAATCTGCTAGCACTACACCACCAATTGATTTTAGCAGGCAAATTTCCCTACCCAAGTTGCTGAACCGTAAAAAAGAAATTCGGTCAAAGCCATCCACATGCTCAGCGTCTAAATGCTAGCTTGGCTAAATTGCTAGCACTGCAACTGCTGCCTTTCTAAGCTGGGAGACTCTGCCCCCTTTCATGAATTCAGCAATAATGTTCATATTAATGCTGACTCATGGTCCAGCAGGCATGGGCAGGGACATTATCTTTCCTTTATGGTGCACTGGGTAACTCTGCTGGCAGCTGGGAAGGATGCAGGTCAGGGTTCAGTGTTGTTGGAGCTTGTTCTGCCACCATACCTCCAAAATGCTAGTGGTGATTCTGCCACAGCTCTCTCCTCCACCCTCTCCTCTTCCTCTATGGCCTCTTCTGCAGATTTGACCTCTGAACCAGTGGTGCTCCGTAAGCATTCAAGGGGCTGCGCAAGCAGTCAGGCTAAAAGATGCCATGTGGTGCTTGAGTTGGTCTGCCTAGGGGACAGGAGCCACACTGGGGCAGAGATTGTGTCAGCTTTGCAGGGGGGGCTCAGAGGTGGTTGACGTGACGCTAGCTTCAGCCAGGAATGGTTGTTGGCAACAATGGCACCAACCTTCTCTCTGCCCTCCGTCAGGGACACTTGACGCATGTTCCATGTTTGGCACACATCCTGAATTTGGTGGCGCAGCAGTTCTTGAGCAGGTACCCAGGCTTACAGGATCTCCTGAGGCAGGCCAGAAAAGTCTGTGGTAATTTCCACCGGTCATACAATGCCAGTGCTCGGCTGGCTGACATTCAAAGGGAATGCAACCTGCCCATCAACCGCCTCATTAGTGACATGCCCACCAGGTGGAACTCAACATTGGCAATGCTTCAGTGGCTGCAAACACAGCAGAGGACCATCAATGAGTACCTGTGCAAGTATGGCACCAGGACAGGGTCAGGGGAGCTTGTCTTCTTTTTCGCACTCCAGTGGCTACTGATCAAAGATGCATGCACTTTTCTGTCACCATTTGAGGAGGCCACAAGGATGGTGAGCAGCAAAAATGCATGCATCAGTGACACTGTCTCTTTAGTCTTCCTGCTGGAGCACATGCTTTGTGGAATCATGGACAGGCCATTTGAGGCAGAACAGTGGGAGGAAGAGGAGGACTTCCTTACCTCTCAAGGCCCCCTTTATCCAGATAGCATTCCTGCGGGCCCATCAAACACACAAAAAGAAGAGGGGGAGGAGGATTGTGTCAGCATGGATGTAGAAGATAACACTCAGCAACAGTCTTCAAGGGATGGTTTTTAGTCCCCAGAAACCCAAGGAGTTGTACGTGGCTGGTAGGAGGTAGTTATGGTTCATGTGATCCTTAGTGACCCAGAAGACTCAGAATCGAATGCCTCTGCAAACTTACGCTGCATGGCCTCACTGATTCTGCAAAGCCTGCAAAAGGACCCTAGGATTCGTGATATCAAGGAGAGGGATCAATACTGGCTTGCAACCCTTCTTGATCCACATTACAAGGGTAAGGTTGCAGAACTCATCCTGCCTTCACGGAGGGAGCAGAGGATGAAACATCTTCAGCAGGTCTTGAAGAAAGGTTTGTGCAATGCATTTCCAGACCCTGGGAGGTTACATTTTCCTGGTGCTGGACAACGTGTTGCTGAGGCTTCGCTCAGTCAGAGGAAAAGCGTTGGAGAAGGTGGCCGGCTGACCGATGCCTTTAAACAATTTTTGAGTCCTCAGCGCCAAGCAACCATCACCAGCGTCTGCATTACATGGTGCAGGAATATCTAGGGGCAAGAGCAGACTTGGAGACCTTTCCAACAGAGTATCCACTGGGTTACTGGGTCTTGAGGATGAACCACTGGACAGAACTTGCTAAAAATGCAATTGAGCTACTGGCCTGTCCTGCATCCAGCGTGCTTTCTGAACACTCATTCAGTGTTGCTGGAGGATTTGTAACAGATCAAAGAGTGCACCTGTCCACAGGCTCCGTTGATAGGCTCACATTCATAAAAATGAATCAGTCTTGAATCAGCAGCTATCAAGCACCTGATGCTGATGTAACTGATTGAATTTGCTATGGATGTGGGATCCCTTGAAGACTGTCTATGCTGACTATCCTATTCCTCCTTAATCTTGATGCTAGTTTCCAACAATATTTTTGGGTTAGGGAACCACCACCACCACCCAAGGACCAATTTTTCTGCCCCTGTTTAACAGGGGCATGTAATTACAATTTTTGATGTAATATTTCACAGCAGGGCCCATTCCTGCGCCCAACAAGAGTAACGGTGAGGGCTTACAGTGTTGTGGCACCACCACCACACAAGGCCCAATTTTTCTGTCACATCAGTGGTGGCGCCAGGTGGGTGCTTGGGTGTGCTGAAGCTCAAAAACTATTCAAGCACCCTCATAGCACCCCCAAAATTTCCACAGAGGTATTACAGTAAGGTCACAGGATTTAAAAAAAAAATATTTGGTACCTGCTGTGTATCCTGTCTGCAAGAGGCTAGGGACTCTTTTGTGAAGTGGAGGGATACAGCCAAATAGGCCCCTAATGATCAGTTAGAGCCGACAGGGGCTGGGTGGTGAGCCTGCATCAGTGGCGAATTGATCTAGTGCTGGTGGTGACACGTGCTATCTCCTGCATTTGCCACCAAAAGATGAATGGGATGGAAGCAGCCAAGAAAGACAAGCCCTGTGCAGTGTCCCAGGGACCTGGAGGAAGCAGGTATTCTGAGGAGAGAGAGGAGGAGGGAGGGAGCAGAACGGAGCTGCCAGTGTCAGAGGATAAGAGGTGTGTGTTTGTGTGTGTCACATGGTGTGGTCCGAGGAGGAAGGCTTAGGAGGTGCAAGGCTAATCACTGCTGCAGGCTAAGGATGAGCTCAGGCGTGTTCGCACAGCCCACGTGCAGAGCCCACCAGGAAGTCAGCACTGCGCTGCGGTAATCACAGGCAGTGACACATTGTCCCGATGCCCGGCTACAGAGATCGGGAAATGTCTCACTGCCTGTGATTAGCACAGCACAGTGCCAACTTCCTGGCAGGCTCTGCACGTCGGCTGTGCGAACACGCCGGAGCTCATCCTTACTGCAGGCATTGTTCTGTTTTTATGTAGCTGCTTTCCAGTCCTCTGATCTATAGCAGCATGCTGCATTACACAGGCACTGACTGAGGGGCATGCCTGATCTGGACTGAGTAGTGGGGGCGCCTCTGATATCAGCCCTCTTATTGGGCTTGGGCACATGTACTGCAATCATTAGAATGCCACGCAGATCAGGAGTGCCTGTGCCTGCTACTTACAGTGCACAAATGATGATCAGGTGTCCCCAAAACAGTACACCATTGGACTCCATGGGGTCACATTCCTGCACATTCACTGTGTATTGGGTCACCGTCCCACTGTGGACATTGTGTATGGAGTCACCGTCCCGCTGTGGGCACACTGTATGGAGTCACCGTCCCACTGTGGCCACTGTGTATGGGGTCACCCTCCTGCTGTGGGCACTGTTTATGGGGTCACCCTCCTGCTGTGGGCACTGTGTATGGGGTCACCCTCCTGAATGTGAGCACTGTGTATGGAGTCACCCTCCCGCTGTGGGCACTGTGTATGGAGTCACTGTCCCACTGTGGGCACTGTGTATGGAGTCATCCTCCTGCTGTGGGGCACTGTGTATGAGGTCACCCTCCTCCTGTGGGCACGGTGTATGGGGTCACCCTCCTCCTGTGGGCACTGTGTATGGGGTCACCCGTCCGGCTGTGGGCACTGAGTAATGGGGTCACCCATCCAGCTGTGGGCACTGTGTATTGGGGTCACCCATCCGGCTGTGAGCATTGTGTGTGGGGTCACCCGTCCGGCTGTGGGCACTGTGTAATGGGGTCACCTGTCTGGCTGTGGGCACTGTGTATTGGGGTCACCCATCCGGCTGTGGACACTGTGTATTGGGGTCACCCATCCTGCTGTGGGCACTGTGTATGGGGTCACCCTCCTGCTGTGGGCACTGTGTATGGAGTTATTGTCCTGCTGTGAGCACTGTGTATGGGGTCACCGTCTTGCTGTGGGCACTGTGTATGGGGTCACCATTGTACTGTGGGCACTGGGTAAGGGACCACTCTCCTGCTCTGGGCACTCTAAAGGGCGCTCTCTCTAAGGGGGGACTCTCCTGCTCTGGGCACTCTAAAGGGCCCACTTTCCTGCTCTGGGTGCTCTAAAGGGGCCACTCTGCTGCTCTGGGCACTTTAAAGTGCACTCTCTCTAAGGGGGAACTTTCCTGATCTGAGAACTCTAAGGGGCCACTGTTCTGCTTTGTGGGCACTGTGTATGGAGTCACCGTCCCGCTGTGGGCACTGTGTATGGAGTCACCGTCCCGCTGTGGGCACTGTGTATGGAGTCACCGTCCCGCTGTGGGCACTGTGTATGGAGTCACCGTCCCGCTGTGGGCACTGTGTAGGGAGTCACCGTCCCGCTGTGGGCACTGTGTATGGAGTCACCGTCCCGCTGTGGGCACTGTGTATGGAGTCACCGTCCCGCTGTGGGCACTGTGTATGGGGTCACCCTCCTGCTGTGGGCACTGTGTATGGGGTCACCCTCCTGAATGTGAGCACTGTGTATGGAGTTACCCTCCCACTGTGGGCACTGTGAATGGAGTCACTCTCTCGCTGTGGGCACTGTGTATGGGGTCACCCTCCTGTATGTGAGCACTGTGTATGGAGTCATCCTCCTGCTGTGGGGCACTGTATGGGGTCATTGTCCTGCTGTAGGCACTGTGTATGGGGTCACCCTCCTGCTGTGGGCACTGTGTATGGGGTCATCGTCCTGCTGTGGGCACTGTGTATGGAGTCATCGTCCTGCTGTGGGCACTGTGTATGGAGTCATCGTCCTGCTGTGGGCACTGTGTATGGGGTCACCGTCCTGCTGTGGGCACTGTGTATGGGGTCACTGTTGTGCTGTGGGCACTTGGTAAGGCACCACTCTCCTGCTCTGGGCACTCTAAAGGGTACTCTCTCTAAGGGGCCACTTTCCTGCTCTGGGCACTCTAAAGGGGCCACTCTGCTGCTCTGGGCACTTTAAAGGGCTCTCTCTCTAAGGGGGAACTTTCCTGCTCTGAGCACTATAAAGAGGGAACTCTCCTGATGTAAGCACTGTGTATTGGGTCACCATCCGGCTGTGGGCACTGTGTATGGGGTCACCGTTGTGCTGTGGGCACTGTGTATGGGATCACCGTTGTGCTGTGGGCACTGTGTATGGGGTCACAGTCGTGGTGTGGGCACTGTGCATGGGGTCACCGTTCTGCTGTGGGCTCTGTGTATGGGGTCACCGTTGTGTTGTGGGCACTGTGAATGGGATCACCATTGTGCTTTGGGCACTGTGTATAGGGTCACCATCGTGCTGTGGGCACTGTGCATGGGGTCACCCATCCAGCTGTAGGCACTGTATTGGGGTTACCCATCCGGCTGTGGGCACTGTGTAATGGGGTCACCCGTCCGGCTGTGGGTACTGTGTATTGGGGTCAGCCGTTCTGCTTTGGGCACTGTGGGGGTCATTTACTATAGAGCTGCGGCGCTAATTAGCTCTAATTACCACGAATTAGCGCTAATTAGCGCTAAAACGGTATTCACTATAGCGCTGGTGAAAAAATACTCCCAAAATCGAATTTACTATAGTTCCCTGAAACCAAATAGCGCCCAAACCCTTACTCTGCTAAAACCTGGAGTAGTGCACATGGAAATAATGTTTAGAGCATGATATAACTGCCTAAATGGTACTGAAATATTCGGTATATTATTTAAAGATAATCTGCTTTTAAACTGTGTGAAAAAGTTATTTCTACACTGAAATATCTTTAAAAGTCTGAGAAGTGAAAAACTCCCCATTTTGGACAACTAGGTGCCAACACAACGGAGCATGCTCAGACCTGAAAATAACTCATTTTAACTCAAGTGTCTTTTTTAGCTGACGCTATAGTAAATACCAAAATGAGAGCTAATTAGAGAGCATTTTTTTTAACCACTTGCTTACCGAGCACTTAAACCCCCCCTCCTATCCAGACCAATTTTTAGCTTTCAGCGCTAACGCATTTTGAATGACAATTGCGCGGTCATACAACGCTGTACCCAAATGAAATTTTTATCATTTTTTTCCCACAAATAGAGCTTTCTTTTGGTGGTATTTGATCACCTCTGCGGTTTTTACATTTTGTTAAAAAAATTTAAAAACCTGAATTTTTTTTAAAAAAAAAAATTTTTTTTTTTATATTTTGTTATAAAAAAATTTTAACGGGTAATTTTTCTCCTTCATTGATGTACGTTGATGAGGCGGCAGTGATGGGCACTGATAGGTGGCAGTGATGGGCACTGATGGGTGGCAGTGATGGGCACTGATGGGTGGCAGTGATGGGCAGCACTGACAGGTGGCACTGATTGGCACTACAGGTGGGCATTGGTAGGTGGCACTTGTGAGCATTGATAGGTGGCACTGTGGGCACTGTTAGGTGGCACTGTGGGCACTGTTAGGTGGCACTGTGGGCACTGTTAGGTGGCACTGTTAGGTGGCACTTTTGGGTGGCACTGATTAGAATGTTTTGTGCTCTTACTTTGGGACTGATGTCCCTGGCATCTGAGCCGGTGATCGGCTTTTTTCTCTACTCGCGCTGTCAGCGCGAGTAAAAAAAAAAACGATTACCGATCTTCCTGTTTACATCATGTGATCAGCTGTCATTGGCTGACAGCTGATCACATGGTAAGGGGCCGGGACCGGCCCCTTACTCAGATCGGTGATCAGCCGAGTCTCAGTGACTCGGTGATCACACCGCGCCCGGCGCGCGCAGGGAGCGTGCACAGGGGAGGCCGTCATATGACGGCCTCCCGGGAATGTAGGTCCGCGCTGTGGCCGTCATTCGGCCATAGCGCGGATGTCAAGTGGTTAAATGAAAATCTGCTCTGTTTTAGTCAAAATGAAGTTTCAGCCATTGATTCTAATGGAACAATTCTAACTTTCACAAAAAAACCTTTTAATGTTGAGATGAAATGTATCTTTCTGTGAAATTTTCTCTTTGCAACATTGTTGCTTCTACTTAAAATATTTAGATTTTAAGAATACTAGAATGTCACCACACCAAATATCACAGAATAAATCAAGAAGAATAACTCTTGAGTAATGTAATTCCATCACCCGTATGTCCAAAGAAATGCAGCATTTATGTGTTTTTGTGTGTATTTATGTGTAGTTATGTGTAGGAGGTTCTCACATGTGGCAGCTCTGTGGCTTAGAGGTTAGAAATTCTGAGTTCAAAACCCAACCATGTTGCTTCATGTAGAGAAGTTGTCTCATCTCCCAGGCCCTATAACTATGTCTAAATGTAGTATTTATGTGTAGGAGTGTTCCCCCACCATTGTAAGTCTTTTCCAGATACACTATTTAGCCAAAAGTATTGGGACGCCTGCCTTTACACACACACATGAACTTTAATGGCAGCCCAGTCTTAGTCCGTAGGGTTAAAATTTGATTTGGCCCACCCTTTGCAGCTAGAACAGCTTCTGGGAAGGCTGTCCACAAGGTTTAGTGTGCCTATGGGAATGTTTGATCATTCTTCCAGAAGTGCATTTGTGAGGCCAGGCACTGATGTTGGATGAGAAGGCCTGGCTCGCAGTCTCTACTCTAATTCAGCCAAAGGGTGTTCTATCGGGTTGAGGCCAGGACTCTGTGCAGGCCAGTCAAGTTTCTCCACCCCAAACTTACTCATCCATGTCTTTATGGACCTTGCTTTGTGCACTGGTGTGCAGTCATGTTGGAACAGGAAGGGGCTTTCCCCAAACTGTTCCCACAAAGTTGGGAGCATGAAATTGTCCAAAATGTCTTGGTATGCTGACACCTTAAAAGTTCCCTTAACTGGAACTAAGAGTCCAAGCCCAACCCCTAAAAAACAACCCCACATCATAATCCCCCTCCACCAAATCATTTGGACCAGTGCACAAAGCAAGGTCCATAAAGACATGGATGAGGGAGTTTGGGGTGGAGGAACTTGACTGGCCTGGACAGAGTCCTGACCTCAACACAACAGAACACCTTGGGGATGAATTAGAGAGGAGACTGCAGGTCAGGCCTTCTCGTCCAACATCAGTGCCTGACCTCACAAATGCACTTGGAAGAATGGTCAAACATTCCCATAGACACACTCCTAAACCTTGTGGACAAGAATAGTTGAAGCTGTTATAGCTGCAAAGGGTGGGCCAAATGATTTTTGAAAGTAGGTCAAGAAATCCGCGCTCAGGACAATAAAAGGACTGCAGCCTTTACCTAATTAGTTCCCTATGGGGGCTAATTGGTATATGTAAGGAGTGGTTGGGAAAAATTGGCGCTACCCTATTAACAATATTTAATTAATTAAGGATGTAGAAAACATTAAATCAAGCAATATCTAAGTGAAATATACAAATGAGAAACTGTATGCTAAAACCATACGTGAAAATGACTACGATCTATAAAAGAGCTACCATATGTGTAAAGGTCAAAATAAATGAAGATAAAAATAAAAATAAATAAAACTGTGTACAATCCTTGTGTATTAGAAAAAGTGAAAGTAAGTGCCATGTATTATTAAAAATATATAAAAAATATGTAAAAAAATATGTATGGAAAGTAATAACCCCAAAGATATAAAGTATTGTGACAGTGTAACGCCCCCTGTGGGGCTGACGACAACAATAGTGGAAAACTCTAGTTAATATTAAGTACCAATACAGTATCATGTGTGTGACCTCCCATATATGCTAGTTTAAAAAAATGTTCAGTAAAACTGACCTCTGTGCTACCATATATTAAATCGCATTGAGACTCATGTGATATAAAAACAAAATCTATACAAACAGCTGTGTGCGTAAGTAAGCAATTGTTAATAAGGCTCTAGCATATAACCATATATGTTAAAAAATCTCTGTAAACAAACACCCCCGCAGCCCGAGAGTCTCTATGGGGAATAGAAATAAAGAACAAAGTCCAGTCAATGTGCAGTTCATGCATGCCAGGGACAATAAACAGTGACTTACGTGCTCATATCAGCTGGTGACTTGAAGTGCCCCCCCCCATGCTCACCCACTCACCAAAGTCAATCACCCCCACAGGGGTACTGAGCGAAGGAGTGGGTGTCTTGGGGTGGATGTCTCCGACGAAATCCTGCTTACGTTCCTCTGCTCCGTGGGATCACTCCAGTGATTCAGCTTAGAATTCCAACCATGCGTTCCAGGGCTGGGCTTCTCCACAACTTCCCACCACCAATCTGTTTTATCCTCCACCGTAAAGAAAGTAAGAAACAGGGGGCTTCTGTGGTGAAGTATGTCCAGTTTATTGAAATATACAAATATTTAAAACCGTAGATCCAGTGCAAACACGGCTGCAGACAAGAATGAGACTAGGAAACAAATCCCTAATGATTTTTGAACCCAATACTAATACTGGGATGCCATTACAATTCATGTGCGTTTAAAAGGCAGGCGTCCCGATATATTATATATGGCTTGTGACATTGAGCATGGCTATGGACTTAGGGCTGGTTCATACCACAGAGATGCAGAGAACATGTGTGGGGCTGCCTGGTGGCTAAGTGGGTAGTGTTCTGTCTAACAGCACCTGGGATGTTGGTTCAATTCCCCAACATGCTAATCCTTGTGTTGAAGTTTATATGTTCTCCCTGTGTGGGTTTCTCACCACAATCCAAAGACATGCTGGCATATTATTTGTCTCCTGTCGAAATAGGTTCTAATGAAAGAAAGTTAATTTTGGACTTTAGATTGCAAGCTCATTGCAGCCAGGGACTGATGTTAATGTTTAATAGCACTAATCATGCCCAGGGATTTGGACATTTCAAATTTTAGGGTTTACACTGCACGGGTACATATGCTTAGAAAACTGTTGCTTTGTTTATGTGGATGAAAATGGACTTTGATCTTTGGCCTGTAGTTGGAGATTTGATGCACATAGCCAAGAGCTAACACAGTTGCGAATACTATTATGTGTTCCTGCTCATCAGGTGCAATCACTTTAGACATACATGAAGAGACAGATTGAAAGATACTGGTGGGCGTGTACTTCTATTGGGTGTGTCAGTGTGCTAACAATACAACCTCTCTTAGGCTAGGTTCACACTGCTGCAGTGCGAATTGAACGCGATTTTGTTCCGATTGCGTTGCGAATTTGCATTGCGAATTCTTCATTTGTTTTTGCGAATTTACGGCGATTCTACGGCTAACATTGCGAATTGGTTGTCAAATTGGGAGGGTAAAGCGATTTTATGTCTGTCCAATAGAGTACAGTGTTTATGCTGACGTATAAAGAGCTGTATCACTTCTTGTTCTGTCCCTGGTTTGTGTAGTGTGTGGAGAAGAGCGTGTGTTTGTGTGTCAGCATGTATCAGCAGTCATTGCCCTTGGTTATGGCAGCAGTTGTAACTGCTACAGCTGGAGTCATGATAAAAAAGAAAAAAGCCAAGTTGAGGAAGAGGAGGATGATGCAGAGAAGTAGAAGATACTGGGTCCACCCTGTAATTGCAAATAGGGAGGAGAGAGGCCAGTTCAGGCTAATCTATAATGATCTACGTGCTCATAATGATAAATTTTTTAACTACGCTCGTATACCAGTGAGCAGGTGAGTAAAATTCCTTCAGACCCCCTACCTACCTCCCCCCTGTATCCCTCCTCCACTAATCCTAACCCTTACCAGAACCCTAACCCTAATCCCAACCCTAACCCCCCAGTATCCCTCGCCCTCCCTAACCCACAGTACATCCCTCTTCTCATCCATTATCTCTCCCTCTCCTCAATAAATGTTTGAGATATATCCTAGCTATCTTCCCTTTCACCCCACTTTCTCATCTGATTAATATTCACATATCTACGCAATCTCTACTATTTTTGTATATATATAACTTTTAGCTTTGACAAATTGCTACGACTGACCTACAGCTATTTGGAACATCAGAACACCAACTTCAGGAAGAGTGTGGAACCAGCAGAGCGATTACTAGTAACCGTAAGGTAAGATATAGTACCTAATCTCATAGAAAAAAGGAAACCAATGCAAAGTATCTTCTAATCCAACATATTTGTTGACATTTATTTTTTTAGAAATCAAATCCGCCAAAAAAGGCAGTAAACATATTTTAGAGAATGTAAAGTATTTAAATAACACAAACTATATTAAATAACATGTAACATAAATCATTTAAAACGATAGTCTTCACAGAAAATTAAAGGTATCGGCACCCTATCCTGAAATATATTACTTTACCAGAAATATAATACTAACAGAAAGAAATAAACACAAAATAAAACAATATTCTTCACAGATTATAATAAGTCTCTGCTCCCTTTTTCGAAATATTAGAACTCGGCCCTGGGACCTCTGAGTATTTTGGCAAAGGTGCACTCAAATAATTCGAATAGGTTAGCTGTCTTGATTGGGTGCCATATTGTGAATCAATATGAGGCTCCCCGGATGCCATTCGAGGGATGGTAGAGGCCACTGGAGGATTATTGGAGGACACGGGAGGTAATGTGGTGTAATAGTTGCCGCTATGGGCTGCTCTTGATCTAGAAGGCGGTACAATGTGTAGATTGTGTGGTCTGATGTTTCGGGAGATTTCAGAATTGGTGGGGGGCATTGGTGGTGTGAAATTTAGAGGTCTGACAGGGGGGGAAATCACAGTAGGAATAGGTGACGGAATGGGATGCGGGATGTCCGAAGTATTGATGTCATAAATACTACTTACATTTTCAAAGCTTGAAGGGTAAGGGTTTGGTACATTTTGGGGTGGAGGAGGATGGTTGGATAATGAGGACGGATGTCTGGGAACAGTGAATGAGTATATGCACTGCTGGACAGCCATTCTCATTGCAAAATATCTATCCTCTGGAACCTGTTGTACAAGAGGAAGTAAACTCATTATGAATAAAGTGTGAGGGCAGCGCTGTGCCTCAATTTGTTGGGAAATTCCGGACACAATGCTTAGCAGCTGCCCAGTGCCATCATCCTCCTCTTGCAATGGAGCTCTCCTGTTTGTTTGGGGGCGCCTATTAGATCTTGGCTGTGACTGTGATTGAATAGGAGCCGTTGATGCTTCAGCAGCAAAGGGCTCCTCCGGACCAGACTGCTCCATTGGAGACTGCAGCAAAGGGCTGCAGCCCACAATTTCCTCCTCAGCAGGGGCTTCCACTTGGTCTTCCGGAACCATAACTTCCTCCTCCTACCAACTGGATTCGGTGCTGTAACATATAAAAGTTTAATAAGAAATTATTGTGTAAATAGAGGGTAATTTATATCTCAGACAAAACAAAATAAAATGTAAATGTGGTAGATTGAGGAGGTATAGGGAAGGAAGGAGTGATGGTGAGAAGGAGGGTGGAGGGAGGTATAGTTAATAATTGCTTACTTCCTTAGTTCCAGGACTGGTTTTAGAAAAGCCAGGTATCCAGCAAAGGCGTAGGGCTTTTTTCTGGAGGCAGCTGAGCCACTCTTGCTCTCCCGCAGATTTTTCAAATATTTTGTGTATGTGTCAGGTAGACTACGCCATCTTGTCTTGAGAGCGAAAACTGAAAAAAAGCAGGAACACTGTTAATTATGCTTCTCTTTCCTTTCAGGTACCTAGCTACTGGCAATTCATTTGCTAGTTTACATTTTGAATACAAGCTGGGAAAATCAACAGTGAGTTTGATTGTGCATGAAACCTGTGCAGCTATATGGCAAGTGTTAAAAGAGTTGGTGATGAAGAAGCCGACTAGGGAAGACTGGGCTAAAATAGCGGAAGTTTTTTGGCAGCGGTGCAATTTCCCAAATTGTGTGGGTGCAGTAGATGGAAAGCACATCCGAATAATCAGCCCAATTCGTAGTGGCTCAAAATACTTTAATAATAAGTATTTCTCATTCATTTTAATGGCAGTGGCCGATGCAAATTATTCATTAACCTATGTGGATATTGGTTCATATGGAAGTAGCTCTGACTCAAGCATCTTCTCTCATTCATCCTTTGGCAAGATGCTTCGTGAAAACACATTGAACCTTCCAGATAGCCAACCACTTCCTGGAACCAATCAACCTCTGGAGCCTTATGTGTTTGTTGGGGATGAGGCATTTCCTATATCCAAGCATCTTCTACGCCCATATGCCAAAAGAGGACTTACCATTGAAAAGAGGGTATTTAATTACAGACTGACAAGGGCAAGACGTGTAGTAGAGTGTGCTTTTGGCATACTTGCTAATAAGTGGCGTTTCTTGCACTCATCTATCTGCCTGAGTATGGAGCACGCCATCAGTGCAGTGCAAGCAGCCTGTGCATTGCACAATTTTGTTCGTGCTCGGGATGGATACATATTTGAGGACAGTTTGATGCATGACCTTGAAGAGCCAACGTGGATCGGAACCCGTGGCAACTACAGTGGGGAAAATGTTCGCCACGACTTCAGAGTACTTTATGTCCGAAAGTGGGCAGCTATCATGGCAGCTAGATGCAATTAATGCTTAAATTAAAACACTGTACTCTGATGAACATACTACATGGTGTAAATTAGATTTGTGTGAAATAAAATGTTACATTAGCTACAGTTCACATGTGACATTATTTTACAGGGTGTGTGTGTGTTTGTATTTGTGTACATATAGATCTTAAAATAACATATCATTAATACATATAACCATAACAAGAACCAGCCTAACCCTAACCCTAATCTGAACACTAACCCTAACCCTAATCTGAACACTAACCCTAACCCTAATCTCAACCCTAATCTGAACACTAACCCTAATCTCAACCCTAATCTGAACACTAACCTTAACACTAATTGTAACCAGCCTAACCCTAATCTGAACACTAACCCTAACACTAATTGTAACCAGCCTAACCCTAATCTCAACCCTAATCTGAACACTAACCCTAACTGTAAACAAGCTAAGCACAGAGTGCAGGTAGCAATTGTACTTACGCAGGTCTTTCTAGACATTAGGTGTCAGGCTGTCCCACTCTGGAAACAGGATCTTGACTATCTCCTGCCATCCTTAGTTCTTCTTCCCAGTATCTTTGTGATTGTGACATGGGTCCCTGCAGTCCCAGAGGTATTGCCTTTGTTGGACCAGCCTTATCAGATCTTCATTCTCTATGCCAGTCTTTGTGCGCCTGTTTGCCATTGTGGTATGTGACTGTGAACAGCACAGCACATGGAGAAAACAGGAAGGGAGTTAGTGAGGGGGAAGGGTGGGGCTGTGAGGGGAAAAGGATGGGAGGAGTTGGAGGGGGAAGCCAAAAAAATATATAGCAGTGATGTGAACGTCCTATTGCGTTTTCATTGCGAATTCAATTGAAGTCTATGGAGCTGAATTCGCATCGCACACGGATCAAACTCGCACATGACCTTTTTTTCCCGCAGGTTAGAATCGCAACGCATTGATGTGCACGGCAATAATGTTAAGCTATGTAATTTACATGACTTGCGAATTTGAGACATCGCAACGGCTCAAATTCGCAAGCAAATTCGCAGCAGTGTGAACCTAGCCTCATATAAAGGCCTGCAGAAGGGGGAGAAGGAATGATATTGGGAGATTTGATGAAATTCTTGTGCATTTTTTCAATCAAAAGTGGGTTTATGTGGCCATGCTGTCAATGTTGTGCGTGTATTCCTGTCTGATCATGCAAACATCGTTTGGAAGCATCTGCTGACCTACTCTTTTTGATCTCGTTTAATCGTGTACACCGAAATGCAGCTTCCAGCAGAACATGGTCACCAATGCATGTATGTGTGGATTGTGGGCTGGTGGTGGGTGTTTTGAATAAGTCTTTTGTAATATGTTGGAATGCTTTGTAAGAATGACTTTTGTATGTTTCTATAATCTTGCAGATAAAAATGTGATGTTGCCCGTTATACACTGAAATTAAAGCTGTGTCCACTCTATTTTGTCAAATTTTAGATTGTAAGCTCCTATAAGCAGGGCCCTTAAAATCCCATTGCTAAATGTAGCACCATATATCCTGTCCAAATTATTTTTGAAGCTAGTAAATGAATGTAAATTTTTTTTTTTTTTTTGTTTTTCTGCTGGTAAAATAAAAGTACATTATTGAGCTTTGTTGTGGTGTTTTTTTTTCCTTCTACTTTTCCTTCTACTTTTCTTTCTCTTTAGTTTTTGTGGGTGGTGGTTTTGGGAAAGATCAATATCTCTTATATTTTATTCCAATATGTATTTGTGCACCAAAAAAGTAATCTCTTTGCCCTGGTTCACTTTGATGCTACTTTGAAATTGCGCTACTTCACTTGAAGTAGCACGATTTCAAAGTAGCAAGGTCAGCGTGATTTCAGGTGCTACTTGATAGACATCCGTGTGGCTTCATACACAAATGTCTATTGAAGTCGCACCTGAAATCGGCAAAAGTAGTGCAGGAACTACTTTAGCAAATTGGTGCGGCGCCACAAAAAAAATGTTGCATTGATTGGAACAGTGTCATTGCTGCCAATAGTCATGCGATTTGATCTCTCAAATTGCATGACAAATCGCTACAATGTAAACCTAGGCTTCTGCACACCTGCAAGTTAATGATAAAGGTGGAATCTTTATATATAACAGCTGTGGAGAATTGCAGGTAATGAAGTGTTGTATGTGTCAGCTTTAGTTCACATTGGTGCGATTTGACATGTCAAAGCGGTGACAATTGCACTGTTTTAATTGGTGCAACTTTGGGGTGCAATTTGTATTGATAATAATGCAGAAACCTGCACAGATGTCTCTGAAATTCCCCCTGCAGTTGAGACTGACATGTGGAAATGAAAGTGTGTGATTTCAGCTGAACGATTTCCTCCCTCTGTCAGTGTGAACCAGGGCTCAAACTGGGCCTTTTGTTTTTGTCATTAACCTGCTGCTAACCCAGGGACACCATTTCTTATCGAATGCCTTTAAATATCATAAGTCGAATTACAAATTTGCATATCTGCAAATAAACAAAAATAATAAAATTCTAATAGTGGTTTGCGATCAAATATTCGCAGCAGCGATCAAAAGAGTGTGGTTTCGCCTTCTGAAACAGAAATAAGTCATTGTAATCACCCTAAAGTCCTTGTGCTGGTCAAGTTCTCCATCTAGGTGGATATGGCAAGGTCCCTCTTTAGCAAAGAGGAGGTGCTGCTCATTTTCCGGATAAGGGTATGATATGTACTTGTGCTTAATGTGGGGTTGGATGTGGTAGTTAGATTTGGTGTGGGTGGGGTTCATTGATTTGTTTGGCATCCCCACACATTTGCTTCTGGCCCATGTGCACACATCACTTCCTGCATTTGTTCTGCTGATGTAAATGCAAGTATAAATGAGAGCTCCTTTCTATTAAAATATATATGACTTGTTTCACAGTTGGATGACTTTGGACCTCCGAGTTGCTTGACAAGTTGTACCTCATGATTCTCAATGATAACTAGGGATGGGCCGAACATCCCCCCTGTTCGGTTCGCAGCAGAACATGTGAACAGACAAAAAATTTGTGCGAACACCGTTAAAGTCTATGGGACACGAACATGAATAATCAAAAGTGCTAATTTTAAAGGTCAATATGCAAGTTATTGTCAAAGTGTTTGGGGACCTGGGTCCTGCCCCAGGGGACATGTATCAATGCAAAAAAGTTTTTAAAATAGCTGTTTTTTCGGGAGCAGTGATTTTAATAATGCTTAAAGTGAAACAATAAAAGTGTAATATTCCTTTAAATTTTGTACCTGGGGGGGGTGTCTATAGTTTGCCTGTAAAGGGGCTCATGTTTCCCGTGTTTAGAACAGTCTGACAGCAAAATGACATTTCAAAGGAAAAAAAGTCATTTAAAACTACTCGCGGCTAATAATAATTTTGCATAAAAGTTCATTGATAAAAACGGCATGGGAACTCCCCACAGGGGAACCCCGAACCAAAATTTTTTTTAAAAATGGCGTGGGGGTCCCCCTAAATTCCATACCAGGCCCTTCATGTCTGGTATGGATATTAAGGGGAACCCCGGCCAAAATTTAAAAGAAAAGATGGTGTGGGGTCCCCCTCAAAATCCATACCGGACCCTTCAGGCCTGGTATGGATTTTAAGGGGAACCTCATGCCAAAATGTAAAAAAAAATCCATACCAGACCCTTATCCGAGCACGCAACCTAGCAGGCCGCAGGAAAAGGGGGGGGACGAGAGAGCGGCCCCCCTCCTGAACCGTACCAGGGCACATGCCCTCAACATTGGGAGGGTGCTTTGGGGTAGCCCCCCAAAACACCTTGTCCCCATGTTGATGGGGACAAGGGCCTCATCCCCACAACCCTTGCCCGGTGGGGACCCCCAGATCCCGGCCCTCCCCCCTGTGTGAAATGGTAAGGGGGTACAAAAGTACCCCTACCATTTCACAAAAAAAGTGTCAAAAATGTTAAAAATTACGAGAGTTTTTGACAATTCCTTTATTAATAGCCGTGAGTAGTTTTAAATGACTTTTTTTTTAAAATATCATTTTGCTGTCAGACTGTTCTAAACACGGGAAACATGCGCCCCTTTACAGGCATACTATAGACACCCCTCAGGTATGAAATTTAAAGGAATATTACACTTTTATTGTTTCACTCAAAGAATTATTAAAATCACTACCCCCGAAAAAAAGTCAGTTTAAAAAAAAAAAAAATTGGCATTGATCCATGTCCCCTGGGGCAGGACCCAGGTCCCCAAACACTTTTTATGGCAAAGAACTTACCTATAAAGAGAAAAACACATATGAGAAAGATGTATGCGCTGCACAGCCCGAAGCAATATTGGTAAAGAATGGACAGTTTCCCCGGTGGGGCTTTAGACAGCATTATCTTGAAATCAAGAATAATAGAGAATGTGTAACCAGTAAGTGCATTTATTTAAACCATAAACAATTGTAATTTTGTAATTCAATTGTCATTATAACATGTAAGAGCTGGCCAAGTGGTACAATACATATTCCACAATATAAAATCGACACATCTTTATACAAAAATATATACAGTCAAACATATCCGGGCTGTTGACGGTATAAATCCCCAATGCGTTTCGACCTATGTACGGTCATCATCAGGGGGATAGTTGGTTCTATAAAATACATTGAACATCTTCAACATTTAAGAACATGTCGTCATAAATCTCATTATAAGGTTAAAATGGCAATATATTTACCGCTGAAAAGTAGAGGGAATAATCCTTTGACCAGAACTGTTAGAAGCCGTAAATGGACCTGGGGGCCCCATATTCCCCCCTGCCTCCCCAGAGGGCATGAGTCCAGCCCAAGGGGCTTACAAGGAGCCATATTGACGCCCTCCAGGGGAAGGAGGAGTCTGCACCTGCGACAAACACCCAATAGGTCATAATGAGTCATCTGCTCAGGCTCTGGTCACGCGTCCAATCAGGCAACAGGATCACCTCATCATAGCATATAGAAGGAATAGAAACAAAAACAACATGAGTATATATACTCCTACTTCCTTCAACTATGATCAGCTGCAAAATAAAATAATTAAATCCCCAATGATTCCTAAACCCTTAAATGGATTCCAACCTTCACTAGCTATAGCTTTGGCTTTGCCTTGTAGGAACCTAAACCTTATCCATATGGGCCTGAACTTTGTCACTACTATCCCCGATCCAGATATACCAATCTTTACTTATGAATTCCCAGAAACCCCCTTGGATTGTGGGAACTTCCTTGTAGCTTCAACAGTTACATGAAGACATCCCATCCTCAATGGATGAGAAATTGTTCAAGCGTTTCATAAGCTCAAGCCCCCACCGTGTACAAGCAATTCCCTTCCAGCTGTCCCTGCCATTCTTACCTTCTCTCGCGCCATCAGATCCTCACGATCGGCCACGACATAAGATGCTGGGACAAGTTTCACCAGCACACGTGAACCTCTTGCCTTAGGGGAAATACCTTATAAGCTGTAGATCCACATTAATACCAAACTACAGTTGAAGCACACTTGTGGGCTACCTAGTTATCCTGATACCAAAGCTGGCAAGAACCAGAGCTATTGTTAAAATTATAATTAATTTTACCCTCTAGAAATGTTCTGTTAAGTTCTATTGACAGGTGTCTGTTTGGATTTTACTAGTCTGTCAAAACTCCTCACACCAATATGAATGTCACATATAGCATGTACCACCGTCATCATTGGGGCACTAATACCCGACCATGTGTCCTGTTCTCTTTCTTAGCTAGTTGGGATGCTTTTCATCGTTACCTTTACTAAAATTTATTAAACAAAAAAATATAAATAAACAAAGATACTCCTCTACTCTTTGTGGTTGATCCGCTTCTTGCAGTGGCTGGCGTGGTCTCATCCCTCAAGCTTCTTTACAATGACCCAGTTATCTGGTTGGAAAGAATGTAAACTGGTTTTTGTGTCAGGGTCCAGGATGGACTTGTGAACCCTGTGGTGGACTTTTTGAAATTCATGTTACAGCGATTGCACCCACCCCATCAGCTGAGAATGTGGGTGACAGCTAATGAGGAAAGTACAACTCTGTTTTTGGTTGACCTCCAAACAAACCTCATATGACAATAACTCAGACATTGGGACTGAGGTCACTGTATAACCTGTGCGTGGCTTACCATCTGGGGTGTAATACCTGGAACCAGTGACAAAAAGGTTCTTAGCATCTGGGATGGGAGCCTCCTCCACCAGACTGCTGCTTGCTGATCCAAAGAAACACAGTCATGGCACAAACTTGGTTATAATTAGAGCGGTTAGTATTGTTGGTTTGAAAATGTGTCATTCTCACCACTATCATCCCCCCTTTTCTTCCCAACTCATTACAAACTGGTGGAAGACATGCAGGGTTTAGAATGGTGCAGAATAAAACAGTGAAATAGCCTATGATACCTTTACCTTCTTATACACCTGTACACATACTTTCAGAAACTCTTTGGACCTGAAAAGATACTTATAAACAAGTTATTACTCTATCCTTCAAAGAACGGTAAACAATACAACATTCATCTACATTGGTAAATTGTCACTGACATTCCTAAAAATCGGTAATAACTAAACCCTCTGTAAGTCTTACTTTCACGTTTTTACTTAAAATACAACAGCTGCGACACGCAAGAGGGCTGTCGCGGTAGGTTCAAACATGTTACTACATACAAACATTGAAAAGAGACAAACATTTAGATACAAATGTGGGGGAGATATTTCATAGTTCCCAAAAACGAAAAAAAAAAAAAAATAGATAAAAACAACCAGATGGAATTCTGCCTTCACTCTTTTAGCGATAGAAAAAGAATACAATTTGAAAAGCAAGAGAGCATTTCAAAATCTTTGCATGGACCAGCCACACAAAGTTCAAAAACAGGCCTGTATATTTTTAATCACACAAATGTGTACTACGCATCTATCAACTCACTCAACATTACAATTTCTGAAGCCGCAGTTGCGCTACATCAACTCCAGAGGGATACCCAACATAGTATCCTTGGACCACCTATGTCAATCTTTCTGGGGTTTAATGGGCTTTTCCTCAGAACTAGACTCCATGCTCTTGTGCATCCGTTTGACTGTGGGAAGCCTCGCATTCCTTCCCTTGCACGGACTGCCATTGCCAGGGCCGTACTGGCCTACCGGGATACCGGGAAATCCCCCGGTGGGCCGGCTGTCTGGCTGCCCCTGGGGCCGCTGTGAGGGCAGCGGCGCCTGAAAGAAATATGGCTGCAGGGCCGCCGGGCTGACATGCAACTGCGCAGGCGCCAGAGCTGTTCTCGGATTGTTCTCGGAAGTGTGTACGGGCTTTCCCGAGCTAGCCGTGCTCGGGAAAGCCCGTACACACTCGGCAATTCTCGGAAATGCGGGCGCATGTGCAGTGACACAATGGCGCCAAGCGGCGCCATTTTTAAAAGTAAAGCAGTTACAGCGCTCGCCTCAGTGAGTACTCGTCTGGTGGCCTCTTCCTCCTACCCCCCCTGCAGCCTCTGACCTCCTGCCCCCCCCTGCAGCCTCTGACCTCCTGCCCCCCCTGCAGCCTCTGACCTCCTGCCCCCCCCCTGCAGCCTCTGACCTCCTGCCCCCCCTGCAGCTTCTGACCTCCTGTCCCCCCCTCCCCTCCATAGCCTCTGACCTCCTGTCATCCCCCTGCAGCCTCTGACCTCCGTTCCCCCTCTGCAGCCTCTGACCTCTTGTCCCCCCTGCAGCCTCTGACCTCCTGCCCCCCCTGCAGCCTCTGACCTCCTGTCCCCCCCTGCAGCCTCTGACCTCCTGTTCCCCCCCCTGCAGCCTCTGACCTCCTGTCAACCCCCCCGCAGCCTCTGACCTCCTGTCATCCCCCCTCCCCTCCGCAGCCTCTGACCTCCTGTCATCCCCCCGCAGCCTCTCACCTCCTGTCATCCCCCCGCAGCCTCTGACCTCCTGTCATCCCCCCACAGCCTCTGACCTCCTGTCCCCGTCCTGCAGCCTCTGACCTCCTGTCATGCCCCCGCAGCCTCTGACCTCCTGTCATCCCCCCGCAGCCTCTGACCTCCTGTCCCCCCACCTGCAGCCTCTGACCTCCCCTGTACCATCCGCAGCCTCTGACCTCCCCTGTACCATCCGCAGCCTCTGACCTCCCCTGTACCATCCGCAGCTTCTGACCTCCCCTGTACCATCAGCAGCCTCTGACCTCCCCTGTACCATCCGCAGCCTCTGACCTCTCGTGTACCATCCGCAGCCTCTGACCTCCCCTGTACCATCCGCAGCCTCTGACCTCCCCTGTACCATCCGCAGCCTCTGACCTCCCCTGTACCATCCGCAGCCTCTGACCTCCCCTGTACTATCCGCAGCCTCTGACCATCTCTTGTCTTATATCACGTCTGCAGTCTGGAGTAGAGTCAAGAATGGGAGTGCTGCAGGGATGGGGGTCATGGGAGAAGTCAGACATGTATGGACTGTGGAGAGGAAACTATGGGATAAAACCAGAGCCACCGAGCTGGAGCCGAATGACTGAGCCCTGCAAGGTGCACCTGAGAGGAGGTCAGTGACAACGCCGCCAGAGGGGGGGTCAATACAATATTGTAAGGGGGCACTGATATAAAGGTTTACCCCTTATATCAGTAAACCCCCTTACTTTAGTGTTTTCTTTCTGTGGAAGGTAGTCTCTGGTCACTAGAGTTCTCCCCACATTACCAGAGTTCCCCTTTACATCATAGTCTGCAGGATTCCACCTTACAGTGCAAGGGGGAACTCTGATGTAAAGAGGAATGCAGTGGACTCTGATATAAGTGGGGTCTCTGGTCACCAGTGCTCCCCTTTTATATCAGAGTTCCCGCTTAGATCATGATCTGCAATGTTCCCCTTTATGTCAGAGTTCCCTTGCACTGTAAAGAGGAATCCTCCTGATATATGAGGGAACTCTGTGTTGGGTTATTAATCTGACTTTCATGTAAATGGATAAATATGGTTTTGACTTTTGTTTAACTTAACACATCGCTAATAGCGGTTTATAGCTTAAATATTGATATTTGCACTGAAAACTGCCATTTACGGCACCTTTTTTTTGCAGTGTCAATAAAAAATGTGCCAGTAAATGGCATGATTTTTGCCAGAAAAAAATTGCTGCTGTTTGTAAATTCCATGTCTCTCTTATCTATATACAATACACTCTTCAAATGTGCTTTAAAATGCATGGTTTTCCCTTTTGTGAACAAGAAAATAACGAAGTTATGCGGTTGGGCTGGTATAAAAATACTATGGGGCATGAAATTATTTCTAGGGCTGGTTTTTATTCCCAGTCCGGCCCTGGCCATTGCCCATGGCGATTCAAATCCGCTTATCGTCTTACCCCTGCGTCCAGGGAAACCCTTGTACCCATTTCGGAGACCACCGTCCGGTGCCTTCTTACACGTGGATTGACGGACTACAACCACTATTAGTCACTCAACTAGAAACACTAAAATGAGGCATCAACTCTATGGCTTGTTGTCCCAACACTTTTTATTTATTGGCACAGAACTACAGAGTACCATTCTTTTAACAACTAACTATTAACTATGCCAAATGATTCGCCAACAACCACAGATCAACCCCCCGAATTAAGTCTCTACCCCTCACAGTGCATGCATACACAAGCGCATTGCGCTGTACCACCGTACACTGCGTCGCCAGACGAATCCACACAGAGCACTTTTGCCTGCTTCTTTTACAAAACGCTACGCTTCTCTCTGCACCTCGATAACATGGATGCCTCCTGTTTGCTCTCTACAGAAAACTGTATTACAGTATAAAACTAAAAAGACAGCTGGGAGATATTTAAAACATAGAAAATTGGGAGAAACTGCGCTATAAACCAAATAAAAATCAAATAATGTGAAAAGCAGCAATCCCCACAAAAAACATCAATTGTGGATAAGCATGAGAAAAACAAGGGGTTGCGCTAATACTGGTATTGCATAACATAAAATCTACAGTGAAAGAAGATTTATAAAATGATCATGAATAAAAATAAAACAATGTGCAAAACATTTGGTGATAGTGAAAAAAGACCCATCCGATGAGGCATCAATTAAATATCATAGTGAGTCCAAATCACCAACAATAGACAACAGAAGTCCAAGTGATAATGAATATAATTCTGTGACAGCAAGGGAGGGTCCACCACCAGAAATGGAAGGGGTTGCTCCTTACCAGATGGCCATGACCCCCCACCACAGAGGATCACAGCAAGCAGAAATCTTTAAAAGCCAAAAATGGGAACTGCCAGCGGTGTCCACCAGAGGTCATCTCATCATCAGCCACACCAACGAACCCATGGCAAGGGTACCATAAAATATAGAAGGAGCTCACATAGTGTAAAACCGATAGAATTTATTGAAATATAATAAAATACAAATGCATACTTACAAACGTAATGAATAGAACAGCCTTAAGTCCGGCTCCGTGGCCACCGGAGCTCGGACAAACCCGTCCTGCAGCCTGGAAGACGTGATGATGTCACGAAACGCGTAGGGCGGAGCCAGACGACGCGCTGACGTCACCCCCAAGCGAGTTGCATTCCAGCAGGACGGGTTTGTCCGAGCTCCGGTGGCCACGGAGCCGGACTTAAGGCTGTTCTATTCATTACGTTTGTAAGTATGCATTTGTATTTTATTATATTTCAATAAATTCTATCGGTTTTACACTATGTGAGCTCCTTCTATATTTTATGGTACCCTTGCCATGAGTTCGTTGGTGTGGCTGATGATGAGATGACCTCTGGTGGACACCGCTGGCAGTTCCCATTTTTGGCTTTTAAAGATTTCTGCTTGCTGTGATCCTCTGTGGTGGGGGGTCATGGCCATCTGGTAAGGAGCAACCCCTTCCATTTCCGGTGGTGGACCCTCCATTGCTGTCACAGAATTATATTCATTATCACTTGGACTTCTGTTGTCTATTGTTGGTGATTTGGACTCACTATGATATTTAATTGATGCCTCATCGGATGGGACTTTTTTCACTATCACCAAATGTTTTGCACATTGTTTTATTTTTATTCATGATCATTTTATAAATCTTCTTTCACTGTAGATTTTATGTTATGCGATATTTAAAACACTTTCAAATGCCAGTATTTTCCCATTGTCCTTCCAAGCACAAATCTTATTTGCTTGTGTGATAGGACCCCAAGCTCCCCCCCACGAACTTCCTGTGGATACATAAAATGCTGAGAAGGACTTCCTGTTGCATGCCCAGCTCAAAAAAACTCCTCAAACTGGTTTATTTACATATCAATGCACAGGAAAAAGGAGGGGAGGGTAAGCCTAGTTTCATATATTGCAGGCTATACAATACAACCCTCAGCTAAAGAAACAAAAACACAAAACAAATAAAAATTAAACACACACCGCTAAAAGTAAAAAAAACTCACAGTTAAAGCTAGTCTTGTTATCCATTGAAATTCAGTGCAAAGTAGAGATTTCACTCAAAACCAATATTCAATACAGAAAGCGCAATAGCTTCCTTGAAAAGTATGAAAACAGTACAAAAATAGAATTCACTTAAAAGGAAATGGTGCCTAGACAGCAGTCTTAAAAGGAAACCAAAATGGTGCCTAGAAGCCAGATGGTAGCTTATAGCACATGGCTTTGCACACACAAAGGAAAATTGGAGCAGCTTCCCCTGTAGGAAGGCCCACAGGTCTTCAAAATGTCCGCCGATCCACATGGTGACTACAACAAAAGCCAGACCACAACAAAATGGTGCATTTTCCCGCCAAAACCAAACATTTCTCCCCACAAACTTACACATTTGAGATACTAAATGAACACTTACACAAACATTTAAAAGTGCTAGAAGTTACGAAAAAGCACAACTTAGGAACACATGCTATCCAATGAAACAACAAAGCCACATAACCCACTATCACACGGCTGAAACATACCCTCTTTTCTTAAACTCAGTTCACATCAGCTTTCACAGGAACAAGACATTGAGAGATACAAACAGTGAATGCTTGCATGTTCTTTTCATCTCAAAAACATACCCTCTTTTCTCACCACAGGGAGTAGCCAACTTTTCACCATTGTAAAATGCTTGGCCGCCCCTCCCCCAGGCCGCATGCCCACTTGAAAATGCAGCAGCCTTCTTCAACAAAGTCCACTAACCATCTGTGTCTTGAGACAATTAAACCCTCTACAAAACTCATGTAATCTACTTGTCCCATACATAAGTAATAATTACAATTCATCCATTTCTCACATGCATTACAAACTTGTTACACAGCATCAGTCACACCCACATTGCAGGCTGCAAATAATCATACATTTCTATTTCTCATATACTTATTACACAACATACAGTTACTTACACATACACAGAGTCTCCTTACACAAACATTCAAGATACAAATCACACACACACATACGCACACACACACACAGGCACACACCAGACATACGATCAAACTTCCAGCATTATCTCAAAAGACAAAAAATTAGCTCTTTTGCAGAGCAGAGGCTCCCCAACACATCGGAAAGAGATGTCCTGGACTGGGATCCGTCCCCCCCCCCTTCCGATGTGGAGGGGGCTCTGTCTGCTCCATAAAGTACCTGACTCGTCATTCTGACAGTGAAATTTGGCTGCACACAGAGCACACAGCCAAATCTCCTGTTTCTAATAATAATAACAATTTCATCTAATGATATAAATGCATCTCACCTTCTGATCATATGCCATCCTCTGCTGTAGCCCATCCTCTGGTGTGTGCCTCATTCCCCACAACAGACATCAACACATCCTTACGTTCTCAGCTCAGCATCACTCTGCCAGCAAGCCCCCCTGCCGTTTATTAACATAACAGGAAGTACCAAAACTCGAGAGTTGGGCTTCCAACAGCCAAACACCTCTTACAAAGCTTGTGACCTCACAGGAAATGAACACAGGATGTGAATGACCATATAAGGATTTAACAACACAACAAAATACAACCAAATGACGATGACTAGAGTTCCTCGAGGATGGGAGATTATCTGCAGGTGTACGTCATGGCACCCCAAATATGTTGATCAGGCATACCGGGGTGACAAGGGAAAACAACCGTTAAACCGATAATGTCTTTGCAGAGCGAACACACCCCCACCAGACGATCGTTCTGTGCATTGCACAGGGACCCTTTGCTGGCGGACATGTCCTCTTTCCGCAAACACCTCTCTCCAACCAACAGGAAGTTTTCCACTACCTAACAGGTCTCAACCAACATCAGTCTGCCCCAGTCAGCTCTTTAGAGCGGGCTGCGAGAGAACAGACACTGGGAGACTCTTATGACAATACATTAATATAACATTTTCCACAACAGTATTGGGTCACCATCCGCCAGTGGGCACTGTGTAATGGGTCACCATTGTGCTGTGGGCACTGTGTATGGGGTCACCGTTGTGCTGTGGGCACTGTCTATGGAGTCACTGTTGTGCTATGGGCACTGTGTATGGGGTCACCCGTCTTGCTGTGGGCACTGTGTATGGAGTAACTGTTGTGCTGTGGGCACTGTGTATGGAGTCACTGTTGTGCTGTGGGCACTGTGTATGGGGTCACTGTTGTGCTGTGGGCACTGTGTATGGGGTCACCGTTGTGCTGTGGGCACTGTGTATGGAGTCACTGTTGTGCTAGGGGCACTGTGTATGGGGTCACCCGTCCTGCTGTGGGCACTGTGTATGGAGTAACTGTTGTGCTGTGGGCACTGTGTATGCAATCACCGTTGTGCTGTGGGCATTGTGTATGGAGTCACCGTTGTGCTGTGGGCACTGTGCATGGGGTCACTGTCCTGCTGTGGGCACTGTGTATGGGGTCATCATTGTGCTGTGGGCACTGTGTATGGGATCACTGTTGTGCGGTGGGCACTGTGTATGGGGTCACTGTCGTGGTGTGGGCACTGTGCATGGGGTCACCGTCCTGCTCTGGGTACTGTGTATGGGGTCACCATCCTGCTGTGGGCATTGTGTATGGGGTCACCCTCCTGCTGTGGGCATTGTGTTTGGAGTCACTGTCCTGCTGTGGGCACTGTGTATGAGGTCTCCGTCCTGCTGTGGGCACTGTGTATGGGGTCACTGTTGTGTTGTGGGCACTGAGTAAGGGGTACTCTCCTGTCCTCAGGGCACTCTAAAGGGCACTCTCTCTAAGGGGGAACTCTCCTGCTCTGGGTGCTCTAAAGGGGCCACTCTCCTGCTCTGGGTGCTCTAAAGGGGCCACTCTCCTGCTCTGGGCACTCTAAAGGGGCCACTCTGCTGCTCTGGGCGCTCTAAAGGGCTCTCTCTTTAAGGGGGAACTCTCCTGCTCTGAGCACTCTAAGGGGCCACTGTTCTGCTGTGGGCACCGTTGTGCTGTGGGCACTGTGTATGGAGTCACTGTTGTGCTGGGGGCACTGTGTATGGGGTCACCCGTCCTGCTGTGGGCACTGTGTATAGGGTCACCGTTGTGCTGTGGGCACTGTGTATGGGATCACCAATGTGCTGTGGGCACTGTGTATGGGGTCACCGTCGTGGTGTGGGCACTGTGTATGGGGTCAACGTTGTGCTGTGGGCACTGTGAATGGGATCACCATTGTGCTTTGGGCACTGTGTATGGGGTCACCCGTTCTGCTTTGGGCACAGTGTATGGAGTTAGTGTCCTGCTATGGGCACTGTGTATGGAGTCACCGTCCTGCTGTGGGTACTGTGTATGGGGTCACCATCCTGCTGTGGGCATTGTGTATGGGGTCACCCTCCTGCTGTGGGCATTGTGTATGGAGTCACTGTCCTGCTGTGGGCACTGTGTATGGGGTCACCGTTGTGCTGTGGGCACTGAGTAAAGGGCCACTCTCCTGCTCTGGGCACTCTAAAGGGCACTCTCTCTAAGGGGGAACTCTCCTGCTCTGGGTGCTCTAAAGGGGCCACTCTCCTGCTCTGGGTGCTCTAAAGGGCTCTCTCTCTAAGGTGGAACTCTCCTGCTCTGAGCACTCTAAGGGGCCACTGTTCTGCTCTGGGCACTCTAAAGGGGGAACTCTCCTGCTGTGAGCACTGTGTATGGGGTCATCGTCCTGCTGTAGGCACTGTGTATTGGGTCACCATCCGGCTGTGGGCGCTGTGTAATGGGTCACCATTGTGCTGTGGGCACTGTGTATGGGGTCACCGTTGTGCTGTGGGCACTGTGTATGGAGTCACTGTTGTGCTGGGGGCACTGTGTATGGGGTCACCCATCCTGCTTTGGGCACTGTGTATGGAGTAACTTTTGTGCTGTGGGCACTGTGTATGGAGTCACTGTTGTGCTGTGGGCACTGTGTATGGGGTCACTGTTGTGCTGTGGGCACTGTGTATGGGGTCACCGTTGTGCTGTGGGCACTGCGTATGGAGTCACTGTTGTGCTGGGGGCACTGTGTATGGGGACACCCATTCTTCTGTGGGCACTGTGTATGGAGTAACTGTTGTGCTGTGGGCACTGTGTATGGAGTCACTGTCCTGCTGTGGGCCTTGTGTATTGGGTCACCATCCTGCTGTGGGCACTGTGTATGGGGTCACCATTGTGCTGCGGGCACTGTGTATGGGGTCACCGTCGTGTGTGGGCACTGTGCATGGGGTCACCGTTGTGCTGTGGGCATTGTGTATGGAGTAATTGTTGTGCTGTGGGCACTGTGTATGAGGTCTCCGTCCTGCTGTGGGCACTGTGTATGGGGTCACTGTTGTGCTGTGGGCACTGAGTAAGGGGTACTCTCCTGTCCTCAGGGCGCTCTAAAGGGCACTCTCTCTAAGGGGGAACTCTCCTGCTCTGGGTGCTCTAAAGGGGCCACTCCTGGTCTGGGTGCTCTAAAGGGGCCACTCTCCTGCTCTGGGCACTCTAAAGGGGCCACTCTGCTGCTCTGGGAGCTCTAAAGGGCTCTCTCTCTAAGGGGGAACTCTTCTTCTCTGAGCACTCTAAGAGGGCACTGTTCTGCTGTGGGCACCGTTGTGCTGTGGGCACTGTGTATGGAGTAACTGTTGTGCTGTGGGCACTGTGTATGAAGTCACTGTTGTGCTGCGGGAATTGTGTATGGAGTCACCATCGTGCTGTGGGCACTGTGTATGGGGTCACCGTCCTGCTGTGGGCACTGTGTATGGGGTCATCGTTGTGCTGTGGGCACTGTGTATGGGATCACCATTGTGCTGTGGGCACTGTGTATGGGGTCACCGTCGTGGTGTGGGCACTGTGCATGGGGTCACCATTGTGCTGTGGGCACTGTGTATGGGGTCAACGTTGTGCTGTGGGCACTGTGAATGAGATCACCATTGTGCTTTGGGCACTGTGTATGGGGTCACCCGTTCTGCTTTGGGCACAGTGTATGGAGTTACCGTCCTGCTATGGGAACTGTGTATGGGGTCACCGTCCTGCTGTGGGTACTTTGTATGTGGTCACCATCCTTCTGTGGGCATTGTGTATGGGGTCACCCTCCTGCTGTGGGCATTGTGTATGGAGTCACTGTCCTGCTGTGGGCACTGTGTATAAGGTCACCGTCCTGCTGTGGGCACTGTGTATGGGGTCATCGTTGTGCAGTGGGCACTGAGTAAGGGGCCACTCTCCTGCTCTGGGTGCTCTAAAGGGGCCACTCTGCTGCTCTGGGTGCTCTAAAGGGCCACTGTTCTGTGAGCACTGTGTATGGGGTCACCGTCATGATGTGGGCACTGTGTATGTGGTTACCATTGTGCTGTGGGCACTGGGTAAGGGGCCACTCTCCTGCTCTGGGCATGCTAAAGGGCACTCTCTCTAAGGGGGAACTCTCCTGCTCTGGGTGCTCTAAAGGGGCCACTCTCCTGCTCTGGGTGCTCTAAAGGGGCCACTCTCCTACTCTAGGCGCTCTAGGGGCCACTCTGCTGCTCTTGGCGCTATAAAGGGCACTCTCTCTAAGGGGGAACTCTCCTGCTCTGGACGCTCTAAAGGGGCCACTGTTCTGGGCATTCTAAAGAGGGAACTTTCCTGCTGTGGGCACTGTGTATGGGGTCACCGTCCTGCTGTGGGCACTGTGTGTTGGGTCACCATCTGGCTGTGGGCACTGCGTAATGGGTCACCGTTGTGCTATGGCCACTGTGTATGGATGCACCATTGTGCTGTGGGCACTGTGTAATGGGGCCACCGTTGTGCTGTGGGCACTGTGTAATGGGGGTCACCGTCGTGTCATGGGCACTGTGTAATGGGGTCACTGTTGTGCTGTGGGCACTGTGTAATGGGTCATCGTTGTGCTTTGGGCACTGTGTATGGGGTCACCCATCCTGTTGTTTGCACTGTGTATGGAGTCACTTTTGTGCTGTGGGCACTGTGTATGGGGTCAACCGTCCTGCTGTGGGCACTGTGTATGGAGTAATTGTTGTGCTGTGGACACTGTGTATGTGGTCACCATTGTGCTGTGGGCACTGTGTATGGGGGTCACCATTGTGCTGTGGGCACTGTGTATGGGGGTCACCGTTTTGCTGTGGGCACTGTGTATGGGGGTCACGGTTGTGCTGTGGGCACTGTGTATGGGGGTCACCGTTGTGCTGTGGGCACTGTGTATGGGGTCACCGTTGTGCTGTGGACACTGTGTATGGGGTCACCGTTGTGCTGTGAACACTGTGTATGGGGTCACCGTTGTGCTGTGGGCACTGTGTATTGTTGTGGAAAAATGTTATGCATTTTAATGTATCGTCATAAGTCTCCCAGTGTTTGATTTAATTGAGGAGCGCTCTAGCAGAGCGCACTTGGGTTGAATCAAGACCAGTGGTAAAAACGGTCAGGATGAAAACCTTCTCATGGGATTGGAGACATGTTCTCTGTGTCTGTGGATGTTTGTTGGTTTGTAGGTACCAAGCGCAATGCACTGGGCTTCTTGCCTTCAAATGCCTATTCACATTAGAGAAGCGAAGTCCACATAACGAGGGAAACCTATTACATCTCTCTCTCTTGCAGACTATGTTATCCATTTTTGGATACACATCTGTTTTTATAAGAGGACATTGATATCAGCCTTGTCGGTGTACTCGTACCGTACATTGGCAACAGCAGTGGCAATGTCTCCGCAGATTGTCTCAAGCTTGTAAGAACCAGTAGAATGAGCTTGCTAGATACTGTTTACTTTGAACAGTATTGGGTGGGCTCCATGCTGACTAAGACGGGGCGTGTGCACTTCCTCCCCCTTTTCCTCCTGTGAGTTCCCTCCCCTTTACCGTTTGTCATTTCCTGTGATGTCAATTGTAATGTAAGAAGTGATTGGCTGTTGAAACCATCACTTCCTGTTTGTGAAAGCTTTGATGTAATAAAAGAGCATGCGAGCTGGAGAAAGGCTGTCATGCTGAGCTGAGAATGTAAGAAGGAGCTGATGTCCGTTTACTGGGGAATGGGGAACCAGTGGGGAGACATACGATCAAAAGGTAAGATGCATTTATATCATTAGACGAAATTGTTATTATTATTAGAAACAGGAGATTTGGCTGTGCGCTCTGCGTACAGCCAAATTTCGCTGTCAGTATGGGGTCACCATTGTGCTGTGGGCACTGTGTAAGGGGCCACTCTCCTGCTTTGGGCACTCTCTCTAAGGGGGAACTCTCCTGCTCTGGGCACTCTAAGGGGCCACTGTTCTGCTCTGGGCACTCTAAGGGGCCACTGTTCTGCTCTGGGCACTCTAAAGGGGCCATTCTCCTGCTCTGGGCACTTTAAAGGGCAATCTCTCCTGCTCTGAGCACTCTAAGGGCCACTGTTCTGCTCTGGGCACTTTAATGGGGGAACTCTCCTGCTGTGAGCACTGTGTATGGGGTCACCGTCCTGCTGTGGACACTGTGTAATGGGTCACCATTGTGCTGTGGGCACTGTGTATGGGTTCACCGTTGTGCTGTGGGCACTGTATAAGAGGCCACTCTCCTGCTTTGGGCACTCTAAAGGGCACTCTCTCTAAGGGGGAACTCTCCTGCTCTGAGCACTCTAAGGGGGCACTATTCTGCTCTGGGCACTCTAAGGGGCCACTGTTCTGCTCTGGGTGCTCTAACGGGGCCACTGTGGGCACTGTGTAATGGGTCACCGTTGTGCTGTGGGCGCTGTGTATGGGGTCACCCATCTTGTTGTGGGCACTGTGTATGGAGTCACTGTTGTGCTGCGGGCACTGTGTATGGGGTCACTCGTCCTGCTGTGGGCACTTTGTATGGAGTAATTGTTGTGCTGTGGGCACTGTGTATGGGGTCACTCGTCCTGCTGTGGGCACTGTGTATGGAGTAATTGTTTTGCTGTGGGCACTGTGTATGGGGGTCACCGTTGTGCTGTGAGCACTGTGTATGGGGGTCACCGTTTTGCTGTGGGCACTGTGTATGGGGTCACCGTTGTGCTGTGGGCACTGTGTATGGGGTCACCGTTGTGCTGTGAGCACTGTGTATGGGGTCACCATTGTGCTGTGGGCACTGTGTAATGGGGTCACCGTTGTGCTGTGGGCACTGTGTAATGGGGTCAACCCTTGTGCTGTGGGCACTGTGTATGGGGTCACCCATCCTGTTGTGAGCACTGTGTATGGAGTCACTGTTGTTCTGTGGGCACTGTGTATGGGGTCATCTGTCCTGCTGTGGGCACTGTGTATGGAGTATTTGTTGTGCTGTGGGCACTGTGTATGGGGTCACCTTTATGCTGTGGGCACTGTGTATGCGGGTCACCGTTGTGCTGTGGGCACTGTGTATGGGGGTCACCAATGTGCTGTGGGCATTGTGTATGGGAGTCACCGTTGTGCTGTGAGCACTGTGTATGGGGTCACCGTTGTGCTGTGGGCACTGTGTATGGGACCACTATCCTGCTTTGGGCACTCTAAAGGGCACTCTCTCTAAGGGGGAACTCTCTTGCTCTGAGCATTCTAAGGGGCCTCTGTTCTGCTCTGGGCACTGTAAAGAGGGAACTCTCCTGCTGTGAGCACTGTATATGGGGTCACCGTCCTGCTGTAGGCACTGTGTATTGGGTTACCATCCAGCTGTGGACACTGTGTAATGGGTCACCATTGTGCTGTGGGCACTGTGTATGGAGTCACCATTGTGCTGTGGGCACTGTGTATGGGGTCACCCGTCCTGCTGTGGGCACTGTGTATGGAGTAAATGTTGTGCTGTGGGCACTGTGTATGGAGTCACCGTTGTGCTGTGAGCAGTGTGTATGGGGTCACTGTTGTGCTGTGGGCACTGTGTATGGGGGTCACCGTTGTGCTGTGGGCACTGTGTATGGAGTCACCGTTGTGCTGTGAGCAGTGTGTATGGGGTCACTGTTGTGCTGTGGGCACTGTGTATGGGGGTCACCGTTGTGTTGTGGGCACTGTGTATGGGGTCACCATTGTGCTGTGGGCACTGTATATGGGGTCACCGTCCTGCTGTGGGCACTGTATATGGGGTCACTGTCCTGCTGAGGGCACTGTGTATGGGGTCACCATCCTGCTGTGGGCACTGTGTATGGGGTCACCGTCGTGCTGAGGGCACTGTGTATGGGGTCACCGTTGTGCTGTGAGCACTGTGCATGGGGTCACCATCATGCTGAGGGCACTGTGTATGGGGTCACCGTCCTGCTGTGGGCACTGTGTACAGAGTCACCGTGCTGCTGTGGACACTGTGCACTGAGTCACCGTCCTGCTGTGAGCACTGTGTATGGGGTCACCGTCATGCTTTGAGCACTGTGTATGGGGTCAACGTCGTGCTGTGGGTACTGTGTATGGGGTCACCATTGTGCTTTGGGCACTGGGTAAGGGGCCACTCTCCTGCTCTGGGCACGCTAAAGGGCACTCTCTCTAAGGGGGAACTTTCCTGCTCTGGGCACTCTAAGGGGCCACTCTGCTTCACTGGGTGCTATAAAGGACACTCTCTCTAAGGGGGTACTCTCCTGCTCTGGGCACTCTAAAGGGGCCACTGTTCTGGGCACTCTACAGAGGGAACTCTCCTGCTGTGGGCACTGTGTATGGGGTCACCGTCCCACTGTGCGCACTGTGTGTTGAATCACCATCCGGCTGTGAGCACTGTGTATGGGGTCACTGTCCTGCTGTAGGCACTGTGTATTGGGTCACCATCTGGCTGTGGACGCTGTGTAATGGGTCACCATTGTGCTGTGGGCACTGTATAAGGGGCCACTCTCCTGCTCTGGGCACGCTAAAGGGCACTCTCTCTAAGGGGGAACTTTCCTGCTCTGGGCACTCTAAGGGGCCACTCTGCTTCTCTGGGTGCTATAAAGGACACTCTCTCTAAGGGGGTACTCTCCTGCTCTGGGCACTCTAAAGGGGCCACTGTTCTGGGCACTCTAAAGAGGGAACTCTCCTGCTGTGGGCACTGTGTATGGGGTCACCGTCCCGCTGTGCGCACTGTGTGCTGGATCATCATCCGGCTGTGGGCACTGTGTAATGGGTCACCATTGTGCTGTGGGCACTGTGTAATGGGGTCACCGTTGTGCTGTGGAACTGTGTAATGGGGTCACCGTTGTGCTGTGGGCACTGTGTATGAGTCTCCCATCCTGTTGTGAACACTGTGTATGGTGTCACTGTTGTCCTTTGGGCACTGTGTATGGGGGTCACCTGTCCTGCTGTGGGCAGTGTGTATGGAGTAATTGTTGTGCTGTGGGCACTGTGTATGGGGTTACTGTTGTGCTGTGGGCACTGTGTATGGGGGTCACCGTTGTGCTGTGGGCACTGTGTGTGGGGATCACCGTTGTGCTGTGGGCACTGTGTATGGGGGTCACTGTTGTGCTGTGGGCACTGTGTATGGGGTCACTGTTGTGCTGTGGGCACTGTGTATGGGGTCACTGTTGTGCTGTGGGCACTGTGTATGGGGTCACCATTGTGCTGTGGGCACTGTGTATGGGGTCACTATTGTGCTGTGGGCACTGTGTAAGGGGCCACTCTCCTGCTTTGGGCACGCTAAAGTGCACTCTCTCTAAGGGGGAACTCTCCTGCTCTGGGCACTCTAAGGGGCCACTGTTCTGCTCTGGGCACTCTAAAAAGCGAACTCTCCTGCTGTGGGCACTGTATATGGGGTCGCTGTCATGCCGTGGGCACTGTATATGGGGTCACTGTCCTGCTGCGGGCACTGTATATTGGGTCGCTGTCCTGCTGTGGGCACTGTATATGGGGTCGCTGTCATGCTGTGGGCACTGTATATGGGGTCGCTGTCATGCTGTGGGCACTGTATATGGGTTTGCTGTCCTGCTGTGGGAACTGTATATGGGGGCCACTCTCCTGCTCTGGGCCCTCTAAAGGGGGCACTCTCCTGCTCTGGGCCCTCTAAAGAGGGCACTCTCTTGCTCTGGGCCCTCTAAAGGGGACACTCTCTCTATTTGGCCACTCTCCTTTTCTTTGCACTCTAAGGGGTCACTCCTAATCTGGGCACTCTAAGGGGTCACTCCTGCTCTGCACTGTATGCTGCGTACTGCTCACTGTCCCTCACTGTTATGCTGTGCTGGGTGTTCTGGTTGGCCCTAACATGTACTAGGGGTTATCATTGCTGGCCCTTATACATGCTGGGGCTTATCATCTCTGGTTCCATTTGGGCTTGTTTTACTCCAACAATCAATTCTGTGTAAAAATAAAACAATAAAAAAGATTTGCGCGGAAATATGTAAATTTTAAAAAACAAAAAAACCGTGATGGGAGTCCTGCTGCTCAGCACTATAACCCCGATATAAGGGCAAAAAAGATGTATATATATATTAAACAGTGCAGCGCTGGACATAAATACAAGTGAGTTACTATACTAGTCAAAGTAATATTAGTACAACCAATATAAGTGATGAAGTGTTGATGAAATAGTATAAGCAATAATAAGCATCCACCACATGTGGGCGGATCTGGAACATTAGGAGCCAGTATGTGTCTGAAGCTAGTGGCTCCCCTGAACAAAACCCGCGGTTTGTCTGACAGTAAGGGCCCAAGGATCAGGTCGTTTTTAATAACTGGTCAATGTTTTCTAATAATCCTTTTAATGGCCCAGTGCTGGCTTGAATAGGTTGTAAAAAAGGCTAGTCTGAAAAACTCTCTGTTTTCGACCTGTGAAGGTTTGTCAACCAATAAGTCCCTACGGTCCTTATTCCCTACCTCTATAATCAAAGAATCAAGAACTGCCTCATCGTAACGCTTAGTTACAAATCTGGATTTCAAGGTAGAGGCTTCATTGTAAAACTGATCTATATCAGAGCAATTCCGCCTCAGGCGCAAAAAAAGGCCCTTAGGGAGAGCAGATAACCAAGAACGATGGTGACAGGAATCCAGTGAGATGAAGCTGTTCCTGTCGGTTGGTTTAAAAAAGGTGGAAGTGGTGATCCTACCATTATCAATTGTAATGACTAGATCAAGGAAATGAATTTGAGTCGGACTAGCCTCATAAGTGAGCACTATACCTCTATCATTATTATTGAGAGAGGAGAGAAAAGTAGCAACAGATTCCAAATCACCATCCCATATAATCATCAATGAATCTTCTCCACATGACAAGCTGGGAGGGTCTGTCATGTAGAACCTCATCTTCCTCCCATTTTGCCATAAAGAGGTTGGCCATACTGGGAGCAAATTTATCTCCCATGGCCATCCCCGTTATCTGCAAATAATGGGCACCATTATGCCAAAAATGGTTGTGCTCCATCGCGAAGTCCAATAGCTCCATCACAAAATTACATTGTGTGATGGGGATATTGGAGTCCCAATAAAGGAAATGAGGCACCGCCTCATGTCCCAATTGGTGAGATATCAACGTGTAAAGCGATGCGACATCCGCAGTCACTAGCGTGTAAGTGGTCTTCCATTCAATTTCACCCAATAAACTAAGGACATGTTTCGTGTGCTTAAGAAAAGAGGGTGTGCCTATCACCAGTGGTTGTAGAAAAAAATCAATATATTTTCCCACACGTGATGTAATGGAATCTATACCACTGATGATGGGCCTACCTGGAGGATTAATCAGAGCCTTATGTACTTTCAGTAATATATACATAACAGGCAAGGCAGACGAGGGGCTAGAGGGACCAGGTGTTCCTTCTCTTTCTCTTTTTTATTTGTAATCCCCATATTATATCCCTTGTCTATCAGAGCACTCAACTCGCATTTATGAGCGGATGTTGGGTCTGCTGGCAGAGGGGAGTAGGTATCAGTATCCAAAAGGATCCTATGTATTTCATTAGTATAGGAATCTTTATCCATTATAACAATAGCCCCGCCTTTGTCGGCGGGGCGTATGACTATGTTGTTCCTGTTGCACAAAGCGTCTATTCCAACTCTAATATTCTGTTGAGATTGCGCCGATCTAACTCTCAAATTGGTCAGGTTGTTCAACACCAAGTCTCGAAAGATAGTGATATTACGTGCTGAATTCCCAGGGGGGTTGAAAATCGAAGCATTGGATAGCCCCGAATGGACTACCACAGATGCTTCCCTAGTTAATTGTCTCGAAGTATTGCTCAAAATGTACCTTTTAATATTAAGCTTACGTGCATATTTTTGTACGTCGATAAACGTCTGAAAATTGTCCAGGTTAACGAGGTGGGGCAAACTTCAGACCTTTATTGAGGGTAGAGAGTTCTTCTTTTGAAAATTCTTTAGTGCTTAGATTTATGATGCCATTAGCATCTATACTCTCCTCCTTTTTGGGGTGAAGTTTCCTCTGCACCCTCCCTTGCGTTGCCGTTTCTCTTGTTTCTTCCTCTGCCAGCCAACTGAAAATCCCGTCTAAAACGGTTTTCACCTGTGTGCTGGCCTGAAGGTGGACACATAGTATTTTGATTTCCACTCAAGCCAGATACACACTCGTCAGTGACATTTAGCAGGGGGGAAAACCTATTCCTAGTATTAATATTAGCCTCATGCTGATTCAGTTCGTCATTACCCTCGTAATGGTTACGTTCTGTCCTGAGGTTTCGTTGGTCACGATAATGATGACCATCATTGTGACCTTGATACCTCCTCCGACCCTCCTGCTGTTTCCAAGGTGGAGGTGAATGGTGGTATGATCGAGGGGGGAAATTTCTACCCCCTCTCCTATTGCCTGATTTATTAGAGCGTCGTTGGGGTCCCCTACCTCTAGAGAGATGGGGAGAGGCATAATATGTATGTGATACATCAGATCGAATATCTCTTCATCTCTCCTGAGTTACAGGCATAAGTTGTGGATCATGGGTGGTGGTGGTGGTAGAAGGATCAGTGGGAGGAGGGATCACTTAAAGACTAAATTATCCTTATAATCCTTAGCATCCCTATTATACTTCCTCCTCTTCTTTTGTTTTTGCTCAATTTCTTCCTTGATCAATATGCTTTTTAAAGCCTCAGATCTACGTATATACACCTGATCCTCTTTAAAAGGGGTAAGTTTAGTTCTAATACAGTTGATTTCTAAATCCAACATGGTTAGTCTACGCTTCTTTTTGGCTACCAAGAATTGTAGAAAGCCCACCCCTGCCTCATTGAAGTACTTGAACCACTCTGCCAGTTCATTGTCTTCTTTCTGGGGGTTGACTTCCCATCTCAAGCTTCTAGGGACCATGTTTTCCTTTATATACTCCTCTAAATATGCAATATCCCATCTCAAATGCACTTCAGTGATGGTGAGGTTTTTTAATCTGAGGAAATATCCTGCCAGATCATCCCTCTGATCCTCACTACCATCAAAAACTCCCGTAGTATTAGTAACTACTTGGGACCTATATTTAAAAATATCCATTTTAAGGAAACACCAGCTGCAAAACTAAATATCAAAAGTGAAAAAATAAAACAATAAAAAAGATTTGCGGTATGTGCATAAATAATAAATGAAAATATGTAAATTTAAAAAAACAAAAAAACGTGTGATTTTTTTTTCTACAACCACTGGTGATGGGCATACCCTCTTTTCTTAAGGACACAAAACATGTCCTTAATTTATTGGGTGAAATTGAATGGAAGACCACTTACACGCTAGTGACTGCGGATGTCGCAACGCTTTACACGTCGATATCTCACCAATTGGGACATGAGGCAGTGCGTCATTTCCTCTATCGGGACTCCAATATCCCCATCACACAATGTAATTTTGTGATGGAGCTATTGGACTTCTCGATGGAGCACAACCATTTTTGGCATAATGGTGCCCATTATTTGCAGATAAAGGGGGTGGCCATGGGAGCTAAATTTGCTCCCAGTATGGCCAACCTCTTTATGGCAAAATGAGAGGAAGATGCAGTTCTACATGACAGGCCCTTCCAGCTTGTCATGTGGAGAAGATTCATTGATGACATCCTCTTTATATGGGACGGTGATTTGGAATCTGTTGCTACTTTTCTCTCCTCTCTCAATAATAATGATAGAGGTATAGTGCTCACTTATGAGGCTAGTCCGACTCAAATTCATTTCATTGATCTAGTCATTACAATTGATAATGGTAGGATCACCACTTCCACCTTTTTTAAACCAACCGACAGGAACAGCTTCATCACACTGGATTCCTGTCACCATTGTTCTTGGTTATCTGCTGTCCCTAAGGGCCAGTTTTTGCGCCTGAGGCGGAATTGCTCTGATATAGATCAGTTTTAGGAAAATTCTCACCGCACAGGTATGGATCTACTCCAGGTGTAAACTCGATTGTCTCCCAGGATAAAGAGCCCCAGGTGCTGGCTAATGCTGAGTCATGTTGAAGTTGGATGAGAAAATCCGAACAGCCGCACTCCAGGAAGATGAATTTATAATAAATAATTTTTGAACTACATCTTCCTGGAGTGCAGCTGTCCGGATTTTCTCATCCACTTTCAACATAGATCAGTTTTACAATGAGGCCTCTACTTTGAAATCCAGATTTGTAAGTAAGGGTTAGGATGAGGCAGTTCTTGATTCTTTGATTATAGAGATAGGGAATAAGGACCGTAGGGACTTATTGGTTGACAAACCTTCTCAGGTCAAAAACAGAGAGGATTTCGGACTAGCCTTTCTTACAACCTATTCAAGCCAGCACTGGGCCATTAAAAGGATTATTAGAAAACATTGGCCAGTTATTAAAAACGACCGGATCTTTGGGCCCTTACTGTCAGATAAACCTCGGGTTTTGTTCAGGTGAGCCACTAGCTTCAGACACATACTGGCACCTAATGTTCCAGATCCGCCCACACGTCTTAGTTTTTTTGGGGACCTTAAGGGTTTCTCTCCTTGTAGAAGGTGCAAGGTTTGTAGGGTAAATATGTTAAGAGACAGGAGATTGACTGAATTTACTTCAGCAAATACGGGTCTCACATACCCCATTAAATCACTCATAACATGTACCACTAAGTGTGTTGTATACCTCCTTAGGTACCCATGTGGGTTAGAATATGTGGGACGAACCATTAGGATGTTGCACGTAAGGTTAGGCGAACACATCACTAACATTAAGCAAGGCTTTGACAAGCACAGTGTCTCTAGACACTATGGTCTTGTACATAACAGGGACCCTAAGGGCACCATTTTTATTGGTATAGAAAAATACGTCAACCATTGGCGTGGCAGTAATGGCAAGAGAACCATTTCTAGATCCGAGACCAACTGGATCCACAAACTTGGCTCCCAATGGCTTGAACATAGAATTGGACATCAACTGTTTCATTAATAACAGTTGATGTCCCTGTTGGAGAATGCACAACTCCTTATGACATATTTTTTATTGTTGGAGGTTATATCATGGAGACCCCATGTTGTGCATTTTTTTGCATCCGTGGTCTTTATCTATTATTCATTATCATGTTAAGAGATCCCTTTGTGAGTGGGGGGGCGAGGTTGTCTTGTTTTACTATTCATTTCTGTTGAGCTGCTAGGTACACTAATCGTCATGGAGGTTGAGGGAAACAGTTATGCCACGTACACACGGTCGGACTTTCCGGCATACTTGGTCCGGCGGACCAGAGTCCGCCGAACAATCTGAACGTGTGTGGTCCAACGGACCAGATAAGACGCAAGGGCAGGGTATTGCATTTCGCGCTCGCTGCAATAGGAAAAACAAAATTTTCCTATTGTGGCGAGAGCTGGGCATACCAGGCCCTTAGGTCTGGTATGGATTATTAAGGGAAACCCCTACGCCGAAAAAATGGTGTGGGGTCCCCCCTAAGATCCATACCAGACCCCGATCTGAGCACGCAGCCCGGCCAGTCAGGAAAGGGGTTGGGATGAGCGAGCGCCCCCCCTCCTGAACCGTACCAGGCCGCATGCCCTCAACATGGGGGGTGGGTGCTTTGGGGGAGGGGGCGCCCTGCGGGGCCCCCCCAACCCAAAGCACCTTGTCCCCATGTTGATGAGGACAAGGGTCTCTTCCCGACAACCCTGGCCGTTGGTTGTCGGGGTTTGCGGGTGGGGGGCTTATCGGAATCCGGGAGCCCCCTATAATAAGAGGGCCCCCAGATCCCGGCCCCCCACCCTATGTGAATGAGTATGGGGTACATGGTACTCCTACCCATTCACCTAGGGAAAAAGTGTCAATAATAAAACACTACACAGGTGTGCTCAGGGACTGTGACATCATAAGGGGGCGGGGTCTCCGCCTATATAAGTCACAACGGAGCCCTCAGAGAGCAGTCCAGCCGGAGAGAGCATCGTGTCAACATCTGGAGAAGAGAAGAGGGAAGAAGACAAGAAGCCCAGAAGTCCGGACCTCTGCTGGCAAGAGAGCTGCCTGAAGACAGCAGAGGAGCCGGCCAAAGAACTGGAACACCGGGAAAAGAGGCCGGAGAGAGCGGAGAAGAACCAACGGGATGCCGGGAGAAGAGGAACCGGAGGGACCCCCGAAGCCGGAAGAAGACCCCCCCGGAGCTGTTTAATAAATTATTTTAAAAACCTGTACCATGTACCCCATACTCATTCACATAGGGTGGGGGGCCGGGATCTGAGGGCCCTCTTATTATAGGGGGCTCCCAGATTCCAATAAGCCCCCCGCCCGCAGACCCCGACAACCAACGGCCAGGGTTGTCGGGAAGAGGCCATTGTCTTCATCAACATGGGGACAAGGAGCTTTGGGGTGGGGGGGCCCCGCAGGGTGCCCCCTCCCCCAAAGCACCTACCCCCCATGTTGGGGGCATGCGGCCTGGTACGGTTCAGGAGGGGGTCGCTCGCTCGTCCCCACCCCCTTTCCTGACCGGCCGGGCTGCGTGCTCGGATCGGGGTCTGGTATGGATTTTAGGGGGGACCCCACGTCTTTTTTTTCGGCATAGGGGCTTCCCTTTATAATCCATACCAGACCTAAGGGCCTGGTATGACCCAGGACGGGGCTTGCAAGGTGTCAATCTCGCTGATAAAAGCGGCAAGATTGACTTCCTTTTCTAGTCCCGTCATTCCATGTGTGGGCAAGTCCGTTCATTCTGAAAGTCCGCCGTAACTCCGGCGAAAGTACGTCGGAAAGACGGGCGGACTTAGCCCGCCGGAAAGTCCGGCCGTGTGTGGGCAAGTCCATCCGTTTCAAAGTCCGGCGCAGCTGGCGGACAAAGTCCGTCAGAAAGTGTGCCGGACAAAGTATGCCAGAAAGTCCGATCGTGTGTACGCAGCATTACTTATTGCTCACATTTTAAGTTTTACCTTTAATGTCCACTAGATGGCATTAGTTTGAACAACATGTCATACTCTATATATGTCTGGCAGCGTTCACGGCTGCTAACTAATATATTAGGCTACTTTTACTCTGTTTACAAGATAGGAACCAAATCCTAAATGACCAATTTTGTTTCAACTCCGATTGGGTTAGCCAATGGCGGCGTTTCTCAAAGCGCCGTCTGGCTATATAATGAGCATGTGCGATTGCGTACCCCTGATGACGTCAGTTGTGACGAAACGAGCGTAGGGTCACAACGTGAACTCACATCGCACATGCGCGATTTCAATTTTAACTGCAGTGGAGTCTTTTTTCATATCCTTGCTGGGTTTTTATACATATCATATATGCGATTCTATGCAGTGTATGTCTGCTATTTTAAATAAATGGAACTTGGCTTTCTACACTATGGGAGTTCCTCTTTCTTTTTGATATGGCTCACCCCCGCTGAAGTGTTTGCTGCTTGAGTCATTCTGTGACCACACTCTCCTGAGTGTCCCCACTGACGAGCTATCTAGGAGGGAGGAAGGAGATCTGAGGACCATTAGCTGTTATCCTGTCGGGACATCCGCGGTGATCTACTAAGCCTGTACTGACCCCCCTGAGTAAGGGCGGTCGCAGGCTTTCTGGTAAGCCTCCATTTTTTCACCTGGTGATGGGCAGCACTATCAAATGGAGTATCGTATTTGGATTCTGCACTTTCCATATAATCATTTTTGGACATTTTTTGGGGATTTTTCACTTTGTTTGAACATTTTCACTGTTTCATAGTTTGGCATCTATGAGCACTTAATTGCATTGATTGATAGCAATATATTGGTGGATCTTTATTATTGCTTATACTATTTCATCAACTCTTCATCACTTATATTGATTGTACTAATATTACTTTGATTAGTATAGTAACTCACTTGTATATATGTCTAGTGTTGCACTGTTTAATATATATAAATCCATTCTGTGTGCCCGAAGGCCCTATTTTGTCTATACAATGGGAGAGACCATGAAAAAACACCCACTTTTTGACCACGCCCACAAGAGGGTGACACGTGCCGCATTAGCACCACCACTTATACTTTCAGCACCCGCACAGCACCCCCCAAAAAAATGTCTGGAGCTGCCCCTGTTTAGGGGCATGTAATTACAATTTTTGATCTAATATTTCACAGCAGGGCCTGTTCCTGCGCTCAACAAGAGTATCTGTGAGGGCTAACAGTGTTGTGGTACCACCACCACCCACGGCCCAATTTTTCTGCCCCTATTTAATAGGGGCATGTCATTACAATTTTTGATATAATATTTCACAGCAGGGCCCATTCCTGTGCCCAACAAGAGTATCTGTGTGGGGTTACATTGTTGTGGCACCACCACCATCACCCAAGGCCCAATTGTTCTGCCCCTGTTTAACAGGGGCATGTAATTACAATTTTTGATATAATATTTCAATTCAGGGGCCATTCCTGCACTCCAACAACATTCCTGTGCCCATCTACTAGGCAACAGTAATGGTCACAAACATATATTACCTATCAGATATCATTATTTCGTGTCATTTTCCTGGTTGCATGATTCATATAAAGTCCCAAACTTTGCTCCTAATTATTTAAATTGCTGGAGATGGAGGTACATTTTGATATAAAGTCCCAAACTCTGTTACCTTTTTCATATTCTCTCTACTGGGGATGGAATCATGTGCCAAACATGGTCTATATTTTATTGGGTAGCACACAGTATATATCTAGCCCTGTGGAGACACATATCAATGTGTCTGTCCAAACTATGATGTCATTTTTGTGATACCATTGCATTGTTATGTCAATTCGCTACTATGTATTACGTTTTGGAATCTGTTTCCTTAGCTATAATGTATTATATTGTTTATACTATGTTACATTATAACACGTATGGTCACTAATATGGTATACCCACCAGACATCATCACGCTCTGCTACCTTTCTGGCTACATGATTCATACTAATTCCCAAATCCTGCTTATAATTACCCAATTATCGGGGATAGTCCCCAATTTTTTCTTTTTCTGATTTCATTGCACCCAACAAGAGTAACTGTGAGGACTTATGCCGCGTTCACACGAGCGGACTTTACGGCAGACTTTGCTCGGCAGACTTTTTGCCGGACTTTGTCGGCTCCTTGCGCCGGACTTAAAAACAGACGGACTTGGCCACACACGATCACTGCAAAAGTCCGTTGGTTTGGAACGCGGTGACATATAGCACGTACGACAGGACTATAAAAAGGAAGTTCAAGCCCCACTACGGCACCCTTCGGGCTCCTTCTGCTAATCTCGTGTTTATCTCGAGTAAGTAGAACTTTGGTTAGAGACAATTCGCGCTTTTCACACTTCAGCTTATTTCGAACGTTTTCTGCGGTTCAGTTTGTGCTTGTGAGGTTTGTATCTGCTTTTCAGTGCGTGTTGGTCAGTTCGTAACCTGCCTTGCAGGCCGTTCTGGTCCGCTCGTTCCTGATTTTCAGGTCGTTCTTCATAGGCCTTGCTGTTCTTCAGTGCGTTTGTTATAAGTTTGTTTGTTTGACCAGCCGACCATTTTGAAGCCATGTCGCGTGGACGTTCTCGTTCTCGAGTTCATGCTGCGTGGGGACTTGGTGTTGGGGTTAATACTTTGACAAGAGTCCAGTCCATGAACAGGGCAAGGAGGAGTTCATGGATGAAGAATTGGTTGCGCCAGCGTGACCAATTCTCTCATATGCCTTTGCTCCGTGAGCTCCGTGAGAATAATCCTGAGGATTTCAGGAATTATCTCCGGATGATGGACCCCGTCTATGAGCGTCTGCTGACTATGCTGACCCCCTATATCAGCAGGCAAAATACCTGCATGAGGCAAGCCATCAGTGCGGAGCAGAGGTTAGTTGCCACGTTACGTTACTTGGCGACAGGGAGAAGTCTTCAGGACTTGAAGTTCTCAACAGGCATCTCCCCCCAGGCTCTGGGGATCATAATCCCAGAGACCTGTTCTGCTATTATTCAGGTCCTACAGAAGGACTATATGAAGGTAAGTTTTATCCTTTAACATTACATGATATGTGTTAAATGTTTTTTAATGTATTGTATAAATGTTCTCCTTACCTAATTGCCATGCTTTCAATATGCTGTGAATGTCCCCTTTATCTTCATGCATGACTATTTTTGGACATTAATCATTTATTGCCCTACATGTATATTTTCCTTCATTAACCTCCCCACCATGCAATCCTGGGTCCATTTATATCTCTAGCCTGTAGTCCCTTGAACAATGTATATTGTCTGCTCCATTGTCTTGTTTGACCCTCCCCCACCCCACAAATGTTTGAACCAGTCAGGTGTGTTTGTTCACCTAATTAGAACCCCTCCCCCACCCCACAAATGTTTTAATCAGTCAGGTGTGTTTTGGGCCCTAATTAGAACCCCTCCCCCACCTCACAAATGTTTGAACCAGTCAGGTGTGTTTGTTAACCTAATTAGAACCCCTGCCCCACCCCACAAATGTTTGAACCAGTCAGGTGTGTTTGCTCACCTAATTAGAACCCCTCCCCCACCCCACAAATGTTTTAATCAGCCAGGTGTGTTTTGGGCCCTAATTAGAACCCCTCCCCCACCCCACAAATGTTTGAACCAGTCAGGTGTGTTTTGGGCCCTAATTAGAACCCCTCCCCCAACCCACAAATGTTTGAACCAGTCAGGTGTGTTTGCTCACCTAATTAGAACCCCTCCCCCACCCCACAAATGTTTTAATCAGTCAGGTGTGTTTTGGGCCCTAATTAGAACCCCTCCCCCACCCCACAAATGTTTGAACCAGTCAGGTGTGTTTTGGGCCCTAATTAGAACCCCTCCCCCACCCCACAAATGTTTGAAGAAGTCAGGTGTGTTTGTTAACCTAATTAGAACCCCTCCCCCACCCCACAAATATTTGAACCAGTCAGGTGTGTTTGTTAACCTAATTAGAACCCCTCCCCCACCCCACAAATGTTTTAATCAGTCAGGTGTGTTTTGGGGCCTAATTAGAACACCTCCCCCCACGTTCAAATGGATCAATGGGCCTTATGTTTTTTACCCTTTCAATTACAAACAGTCATATTAATAATGTTTGACTGCTGTTGTTCACTAATGTTTTGGTGTAATCTGATATACAAGTTGAGTTTCAAAGTCCTTATCTTATTTTTTTTTTCACTCCACAGTTTCCTTCAAGTACACAGGAATGGCAGACTGTGGCCTCCCAGTTCACTGACCGTTGGGACTTTCCCAACTGTGTCGGGGCGATTGACGGGAAGCATGTCCGGATTGTGCCACCACCGCATTCGGGGTCTTATTTCTATAACTACAAGGGGTTCCATAGTGTAGTTTTGATGGCGGTGGTCTCGGCACATTTGGACTTTCTGTTTGTGGATGTGGGGAAGAACGGCCGGATGTCTGATGGAGGAGTCTTTGCACAGACCGAGCTGTGCCAGCGTCTCCAGAACGGTGGCCTGGGATTGCCACCTGATTACGAGAATGTTGATGGACTCCCCTCAGTTTTTATTGCTGATGAAGCGTTTGCTCTCGGTGAGCACTTGATGAGGCCGTTCCCCCAAAGGACACTCACTCCTAAGAGGAGGGTATTTAATTACTGGCTGACCAGAGCAAGAAGAGTTGTGGAGAATGCCTTTGGGATTCTGGCCAGCCGGTTCCGTTTATTCCTTTCTGCAATTAATCTGGCGGACTATAAACTAAATTACGTCATCCTTGCTTGCTGCATCTTGCATAACTTTTTAAGGAGACATTCAACAACATATATATCTTCTGTTGGGCCTGAGGCCGGACTGGAACAGGATACCACAATGACAGGCCTAGAAAGTGGCCGTATTGGCTTTGCCCCCCGAACCGCACGTCAAGTGCGTGACCATTATGTTAATTATTTTAATGGTCGGGGGGCCATTGATATTCAGCAACAGCTGAATTTTAACCAAAAAAAATAATAATAATTTTTCTAAAATATCTTGTTTTTATTCTTGTTTGCATTTAGTTATGTCTGTCTCCTAGTGCACTTGTAGTAGTGGCAAGTGCATTTACCTTTATTTAATCAGGCCCCCCAAAAAAATAAAAAATATTTGTCTGAAATAATCAGCCACACACATTGTATTATTAAAAAACTTTTACTTTGTGCACATTGAAAGGTGCATTTTTGAATATTTTTTTTGGTTTTTATTTTTTTGAATGATTTTTCTTGGTGTAAAAATATATGTTTTTTAAACATTATTAAAGGCATATTTTAGCAAAAATAGACCTTTCTCAAAATATTTACATTCACAACAGTGTTTTTATAAACATAACAAAACATTAAAGAACTTACAAAGTTCAACATTTAAAGAACGGAGCATGTGATGTAACCCTTGGAAATTGTTCCTTTTGAATATGCTCAATATATAGATTGACAAAAGGGTCAAATCAACATGTGCTAGCTCCCATCATGGGTGAGCAATGTACGTGTTTTGTGTGTGCAATCCCTTTTTTGGTTCCTATCACCACAAAATAATTTTGAGGATGAAGGGGTTGCAAACACAAAACAAGTACATTGATAACCCATGATGGAAGATAGCACATGATGACACACCGTGTGCATCATAATGTAAATTTGGGTATCACAAATAAATTCTAAAAACATTTAGTAGAAAAAACAAACTTCCCAAGGAAATGAAGAACATGATTGATGTTTTTAGGCAAAACATTATTATATTCTGCCCAAAACATCAATCATGTTCTTCATTTCCTGTTGCATGGAGTCCAGGCGAAGTTGCATGCTGTGAATTTGGTCACGCATTTTATCTAGTTGGCCATTCCACAGCATTATCTGGCCAATCAGTCTTTGGGCACTGTCTGTGGTAAATGGCTCTGCCGCTTAGCCTTCCACAACCAGAAACTCACCTAAAATGAGTGTATAAAAACAAGGTTTACAATATGCACGCCAAAATACATTAACTCAAGCTGGGGTGTCAGTCACTCACTTGGTGGGCTTGAAACCTCGCACACTTCCTCCACCTCTCCTTCCTCCAGGTCGTCGAGTGGACGTGGTCTTGTGCTGGGGCTTGGGGTATCTTCTGCCTCAGGCTGGTGACTTGGGGGGGTCCTGGGATCCTTGGACTGTTGTCTGAGTCTTTTCACCCCTATGAGAATTGAACAAAAGGTATAGTTAAAACACAGTGATATTTTAGATCTTATTAAATAATCTTAAACGTTGGTTAGGAGTTGTGGCCAATTGCCTTTTTTGATCATCAAAAATTTAGAAGACAGGATGAACATTCCCTCTGAACAACAATTATAAACAATGCACATTTTCTGGCAAGTTTCACAGATGCAGACACCTCAATGATCTCCTATGTGTATTACCCCTCTAAAATTTATTTATGGTCACATAGTACACTATAGTGCTCGTGAGTCCAGATGTGGAAACAGCTGCTGTGTCCTGTCCTTACATTACAGTGAATCATTTTTGAAGAAGCATTATATTTTCCAACACATCTACACCACATCAACAAATTGTGGGAATTTGACAAATTATCAAGACATAAATGTCCAACCCTGTACCATCGTATTTGGCGAAAAAATAACATCATTTTCTAAAGTATCATATGTATTTTACAAAGAACAGTCTTTACGAACGATGCTGTATAAAGTCCAAAAATAAGCATCAGCATGCAAGTTAAATATCTCAATAGGAAAACACAACAAGTACTTACTTTTTTTAAGCAGCTTCTTTATTCGCCAATATTGTTCTGGCTCCCGACTTTTGATGTCAGACCACCGCTTCCTCAATTGTTCTTTCGACCCTTTTGTGCCAAATTTTGCTTCTAGAGCGGTGACAACTGAGGACATTATTTTGTCCTTACGCATATTCGGTCGTGTGTACGGTCCTTTTTTGCCATCGTAGTCCTCCCTTCTCAATATGGACACCATCTCCACCATCTCTTCAAAAGCCATGTTGGTGGCCTTATATCTCCTCCGGGATGTGGATGTTTGGAGCTCTGGGCTTTCCTCCGCGCTACTTCCACTGATTCTCTCCGCCATCTTTAGCTATCTACTCCCACTGCGCAACGAAGAGTGAAGGGGCGGGGCCAAATAGTACTAAAGAACGTCAGGGGTGGGCGACGCAGGCGGAGCATGACACATGCGCAGTGTATATAAAGCTATTACGATGGCCTACGTATGTCCGTGCGAAAGTAGCGAGCTTCAGAAACGAAGGTAAGATTAAAGTGGGGGTGTGTGTGTTTGGTGTGTGTGTGTGTGTGTGTGTGTGTGTGTGTGTGTGTATGTATGTGTCCCCTAGATTACAAACAAAAATAAGCCTGTGATTTGTGACTGACATTAGTTTGGATCTTTTGTCTTGTCTTTCAGAAAAAATGAATCCCTTTAAAGAGGAAGAATTTTTGTGCCAATTTATTGAGCTCTATCAGGAAAAGAAAAACATGTGGGAGGTCAAACACCCACCATATTATAATAGGGATGTAAGGAAGGCAACACTGGGCACACTTTTAGAATTTGTGAAGACTCGAGTCCCCCAGGCAGACCTAAAGTTTGTGGACAAGAAAATTGGTATCTTGCGAAACATGTATAAGCGGGAACACAAAAAAATCCAGGAGTCGCTCAGATCCGGTGCAGCAGCTGACCAAGTATATGTACCCAAGTTGTACTACTACAACAAAATGCGATTCCTGGATGACCAGACCAAAGCCAGGCAATCACTTTCCACCCTTCCCCCCACCCTTCCCTCCAGCCTTCCCTCCACTCTTCCCTCCAGCCTTCCATTCACCTTCACCCCAGCTGAGGAGTCCCAGGATGAACTGGGCCTTTTCATCATTGATGAAGTTGATGCGCCCAGCTTCAGCCAGGTATCCTTTTTTTGTGTAATTTGTGATTGTGTAAATGTTATTAATGATGTTAACGTGTTAATTTTTTAAAGTGCTTCCTAAAAAATGACTTCTGCACAAAGATTAATGTGTAGACATATCACTAGACAGTAATGGCCAAAAATATACTTCTGCATAGGTGTGCGCAGCCTCTTGCATTAGGGTGTGCACCCCAAAGCTCAAATACATATGCATGTGTATATGTACTGATGGTGTCAGTAGGGCAGTGGACAGTGTAATTTAGTTAGTTTTTTTTTCCCCAAATTTTTGGCCTTGTGTAACATTTTTTTGGGGGGATGAAATATCAGTGGTCAAAACAGGGGGGAATATGCAGCACACAAGACAATTAGGGTGTGCCCAGGCACACCTGGCACACCCTGTGCGCACGCCTATGTACTTCAGATATTGTTGATCAGCTGAAATAATGGTGGTGTCAAATAGATAGCCTTTACTATTTTGTGTAAATTATATTTGAAAGTCATGAGCTGAAAATTGTGTGTGATTGCATAACACAAAATTACAACTATGTCCCTTTTTTTGACACAGGATGACCTCAGCCAGGAGGAGGCCTTGCCCAGTGGGAGAGAGAAGGAGGCCTTGCCCAGTAGGAGAGAGGAGGAGGCTGTGGCTGGGCCAAGTCGAAGCCGTACGGTGTGTCAGGTGCCTCCCTTCCGCATTCTCCACAAAAGGCCCAGGAGAATGACACCAACTGAGCAGGAATCCCTAGCCCTCATACGGGAAGCAAGCCTCATCCTGAGCAAACCACCCAATGCAGAGGAGGCATATGGCACCTATATAGCCAGCAGATTGTTTGAGTTGGAAAAGGGCCAACGCCTCCTCTGTGAGGGTCTAATTTTTAAGGCATTTGAGAAGGGCTTGAGAGAGGAGCTTACTGCTACCACATATCTGGCAAATGAAGCCACTCCTCCTCCTCTTCCTCCTCCTCCTGCCCCAAGTACACCACCAGAGGCACAACCTCCGAGGAAGGCTGCAGAGAAGCGTGGAGGAAAGGCTGCAGAGAAGCCTGCAGGAATTGCTGCACGGAAGACTCGAAAGTGATTGTCTGGCTCCTGACTGGTCGGACTATGCTCCCTGTGCTCTCTAGTGGCAAGATACCAATTTTCTTGTCCTCAAACTTGATGTGTGTCCTGGGGGACGAAAGGCTTCCAAGATTCTAAAAATTGTCTCCAGTGTTGCCTTCCTAATTTAAAAAAAAAATAAATAAATGTATTTTTTGGTTACCTTACATTATTGCCTATGTGTTTTGATTAAAAAACGCCATTTGGTTTGGGAGTAGGCAGGTACAGGTCAAAAAGACTATGGGGTTGATTTAAGAAAAGCAAATAGACTGTGCACTTTGCAGAGGGCAGTTGCCCTCTGCAAGTGCAATTGCTCTAGAGAATCAGAAATGAGTTAAAAGCTTGACTTTGCAAAGAGTACCCAATCCTGTGCAAGGAAAATTCTAAAAACAGCAATTTTGCTTGCAAATGATTGGATGATGGAAGTCAGCAGAGCTTCTGCTCATTTACTAAGCTCTGGAGCAACTGCTCTTACAGAGGGCAACTGCACTTTACAAAGTGCACAGTCTTTTTCCCTTTAGTAAATCAACCCCTATGTGTGTTTTTGACAAAAGGCTAAATCATTTTGAATATCAAGTGAAAAGTACTAGTGAAAAGTTCACTTGAGAAATTGCACAGCAAGTACACTTGTTGGAAGTTCAGTCGCTGTAAATCTGAGGGGAAGAGCTGAAATTAGGGGAAGCTCTGCTGATTTTATCATAAAATCATGTGCAATAAAAAGTTTTTTTGGGGGGCTTCCTTGCATGTGCCCCTCGGATCCACAGCGAAGGCACTTCAAAATGCTCTTTCTGTGCAATTCCAAGTAGAATTAGCACTTGTAGTGAAAAATGAATTTGCCTTTGTTAAATACACTCCCTATGTCTAATGAACAAGGGACAACAACCTCATTAAGGTTCATTAAAACAACACAAAATATTAAGGTTATTGTGGTAACTTGAAAATCCACACAAAAAACACCAAAAAAATGTTGGTATAATTTAGCACACATTGTAAAATAGATAAGTGTTGAAATCAATAAAAAAAAATAGAGGAGTCCAAAATTTTATTTAGTTTTTTTTATTTATGGAGATCTGGCTTTTTACAAATATTATATTAGTCATGACATGAGGATAAATCATGAAGAAAGTAGTTTGTGAGAACTCTGTGTGAATATAAAGCAGAAAAACAACTTCATTCCTCTCGCATTATCAATCCTACAAAAAGCGCTGTATTAAAAGATCACAGAAGAGGAATGTGCTAGCTTCAAGACGAAGGCTAGTTTTACCAGACCGAGCGCTTCCATCTTGTAATTGCTTCAGAGCATGCGTCAGTTTGAGTTCGTCGGACTAGCACACAGACGACCGGTTTGTCCGCTAGAAAGAAGAGTCCGTTGGATAGATTTAAAGCATGTTTCAAATCTAGTGCCGTGTACACAAGAGCGGACTTTACGGCAGACCTTGCCCGGCGGACTGGATTTCGTCGGACAATTCGATCGTGTGTGGGCTCCAGCGGACTTTGTTTGCTCAAAAGTTGGATGGACTTAGATTTGAAACATGTTTTAAATCTATCCGACGGACTCTTCTTTCTAGCGGACAAACCGGTCGTCTGTGTGCTAGTCCGACGAACTCAAACTGACGCATGCTCTGAAGCAATTACAAGACGGAAGCGCTCGGTCTGGTAAAACTAGCCTTCGTCTTGAAGCTAGCACATTCCTCTTCTGTGGTCTTTTAATACAGCGCTTTTTTTAGGATTAATAATGCGAGAGGAATGAAGTTGCTTTTCTGCTTTATATTCACACAGAGTTCTCACAAACTACTTTCTTCATGATTTATCCTCATGTCATGACTAATATAATATTTGTAAAAAGCCAGATCTCCATAAATCAAAAAAATTAAATAAAATTTTGGACTCCTCTTTATTTTTTTTTATTGATTTCAACACTTATCTATTTTACAATGTGTGTTAAATGATAACCACATTTTTTTGGTGTTTTTTGTGTGTATTTTCAAGTTACCACAATAACCTTCATATTTTGTGTTGTTTTAATGAATCTTAATGAGGTTGTTGTCCCTTTTTCATTAGACATAGGGGGGTGTATTTAACAAAGGCAAAATCATTTTTCACTACAAGTGCTAATTCTACTTTGAATTCCACAGAAAGAGCATTTTGAAGTGCCTTCGCTGTGGATCCGAGGGGCACATGCAAGGAAGCCCAAAAAATTAAATTAATTTTTTTTGCACATGATTTTATGAAAAAATCAGCAGAGCTTCCCCTAATTTCAGCTCTTCCCCTCAGATTTACAGCGACTGCACTTCCAACAAGTGCACTTGCTGTGCAATTTCTCAAGTGAACTTTTCACTTGTACTTTTCACTTGATATTCGAAATGATTTAGTCTTTTGTCAAAAACACACATAGGGGTTGATTTACTAAAGGGAAAAAGACTGTGCACTTTGTAAAGTGCAGTTGTCCTCTGCAAGAGCAGTTGCTCCAAAGCTTAGTAAATGAGCAGAAGCTCTGCTGACTTCCATCATCCAATCATGTGCAAGCAAAAATGCTGTTTTTAGAATTTTTCTTGCACAGGATTGGGTACTCTTTGCAAAGTCAAGCTTTTAACTCATTTCTGATGCTCTGGAGCAATTGCACTTGCAGAGGGCAACTGCCCTCTGCAAAGTGCACAGTCTATTTGCTTTTCTCAAATCAACCCCATAGTCTTTTTGACCTGTACCTGCCTACTCCCAAACAAAATGGCATTTTTTAATCAAAACACATAGGCAATAATGTAAGGTAACCAAAAAATAAATTTATTTTTTTTATAAAAAAAAATTAGGAAGGCAACACTGGAGACACTTTTAGAATCTGGGAAGCCTTTCGTCCCCCAGGACACACATCAAGTTTGAGGACAAGAAAATTGGTATCTTGCGACTATAGGGAGCACAGTCAGACCAGACAGAAGCCAGGCAATCACTTTTGACTCTTCCGTGGAGCCTTCCCTGCACGCTTCTCTGCAGCCTTCCCTCCACACTTCTCTGCAGCCTTCCTCGGAGGTTGTGCCTCTGGTGGTGTACTTGGGGCAGGAGGAGGAGGAGGAGTGGCTTCATCTGCCAGATATGTGGTAGCAGTAAGCTCCCCTCTCAAGCCCTTCTGGTAAACCTAAAAAATCAGACCCTCACAGAGGAGGCGTTGGCCCTTTTCCAACTCCAGCAATCTGCTGGCTATATAGGTGCCATACGCCTCCTCTGCATTGGGTGGTTTGCTCAGGATGAGGCTTGCTTCCTGTATGAGGGCTAGGGATTCCTGCTCAGTTGGTGTCATTCTCCTGGGCCTTTTGTGGAGAATGCGGAGGGGAGGCCCCTGACACTCTGTGTGGCTTCGACTTGGCCCAGCCACAGCCTCCTCCTCTCTCACACTGGGCAAGGCCTCCTCCTCTCTCCCACTGGGCAAGGCCTCCTCCTGGCTGAGGTCATCCTGTGTCAAAAAAAAGGGACATAGTTGTAATTTTGTGTTATGCAATCACACACAATTTTCAGCTCATGACTTTCAAATATAATTACACAAAATAGTAAAGGCTATCTATTTGACACCACCATTATTTCAGCTGATCAACAATATCTGAAGTTAAGTATATTTTTGGCCACTACTGTCTAGTGATATGTCTACATATTAATCTTTGTGCAGAAGTCATTTTTTTGTAAGCACTTTAAAAATTAACACGTTAACATCATAACATAACATTTACACAATCACAAATTACAAAAAAAGGATACCTGGCTGAAGCTGGGCGCATCAACATCATCAATGCTGAAAAGGCCCAGTTCATCCTGGGACTCCTCAGCTGGGGTGAAGGTGAATGGAAGGCTGGAGGGAAGAGTTGAGGGAAGTCTGGAGGGAAGGGTGGGGGGAAGGGTGGAAAGTGATTGCCTGGCTTCGGTCTGGTCATCCAGGAATCGCATTTTGTTGTAGTACCACAACTTGGGTACATATACTTGGTCAGCTGCTGCACTGGATCTGAGCGACTCCTGGATTTTATTGTGTTCCCGCTTATACATGTTTCGCAAGATACCAATTTTCTTGTCCACAAACTTGAGGTCTGCCTGGGGGACTCGAGTCTTCACAAACTCTAAAAGTGTGCCCAGTGTTGCCTTCCTAACATCCCTATTATAATATAGGGTGTGTTTGACCTCCCACAGGTTTTTATGTTCCTGATAGAGCTCAATAAATTGGCACAAAAATTCTTCCTCTTTAAAGCGATTCATTTTTTCTGAAAGACAAGACACAAGATCCAAACTAATGTCATTCACAAATCACAGGATTATTTTTTGTTGTAATCTAGGGGACACATACATACATACACATATTCACACACACACACACACTTTAATCTTACCTTCGTTTCTGACGCTCGCTACTTCCGCACGGACATACGTAGGCCATCGTAATAGCTTTATATACACTGCGCATGTGTCATGCTCCGCCTGCGTTGCCCACCCCTGACGTTCTTTTGTACGATTTTGCCCCGCCCCTTCACTCTTCGTTGCGCAGTGGGAAGAGATAGCAAAAGATGGCGGAGAGAATCAGTGGAAGTAGCGCGGAGGAAAGCCCGGAGCTCCAAACATCCACATTCCGGAGGAGATATAAGGCCACCAACATGGCTTTTGAAGAGATGGTGGAGATGGTGTCCATATTGAGAAGGGAGGACTACGACGGGAAAAAAGGACCGTACACACGACCAAATATGCGGAAGGACAAAATAATGTCCTCAGTTGTCACCGCTCTAGAAGCAAAATTTGGCACAAAACGGTCGAAAGAACAATTGAGGAAGCGGTGGTCTGACATCAAAAGTCGGGAGCCAGAACAATATTGGCGAATAAAGAAGCTGCTTAAAAAAAGTAAGTACTTGTTGTGTTTTACTATTGAGATACTTAACTTGCATGCTGATCCTTATTTTTGGACTTTATACAGCATGGTTCGTAAAGACCGTTCTTTGTAAAATACATATGATACTTTAGAAAATGACGTTATTTTTTCTCCAAATACGATGGAACAGGGTTGGACATACATTTATGTCTTGATAATTTGTCAAATTCCCACAATTTGTTGATGTGGTGTAGATGTGTTGGAAAACATAATGCTTCTTCCAAAATTATTCAGTGTAATGTAGGGACAGGACACAGCAGCTGTTTCCACATCTGGACTCACGAGCACTATAGTGTACTATGTGACCATAAATAAATTTTAGAGGGGTAATACACATAGGAGAGCATTGAGGTGTCTGCATCTGTGAAACTTGCCAGAAAATGTGCATTGTTTATAATTCTTGTTCAGAGGGAATGTTCATCCTGTCTTCTAAATTTTTTATGATGAAAAAAGGCAATTGGCCACAACTCATAACCAACGTTTAAGTTTATTTAATAAAATCTAAAATATCACTGTCTTTTAACTATACCTTTTGTTCAATTCTCATAGGGGAGAAAAGACTCAGACAACAGTCCAAGGATCCCAGGACCCCCCCAAGTCACCAGCCTGAGGCAGAAGATACCCCAAGCCCCAGCCCAAGGCCACGCCCACCCGACGACCTGGAGGAAGGAGAGGTGGAGGAAGTGTGCGAGGTTTCAAGCCCACCAAGTGAGTGACTGACACCCCAGCTTGAGTTAATGTATTTTGGCGTGCATATTGTAAACCTTGTTTTTATTCACTCATTTTAGGTGAGTTTCTGGTTGTGGAAAGCCAAGCGGCAGAGCCATTCACCACAGACAGTGCGCAAAGACTGATTGGCCAGATAATGCTGTGGAATGGCCAAATAGATAAAATGCGTGAACAAATTCACAGCATGCAACTTCGCCTGGACTCCATGCAACAGGAAATGAAGAACATGATTGATGTTTTGGGCAGAATATAATAACGTTTGGCCTAAAAACATCAATCATGTTCTTCATTTCCTTGTGAAGTTTTTTTTTTTTCAAAAATGTTTTTCGAATTTTTTTGGGATCCCAAAATTTACATTCTGATGCACACGGTGTGTCATCATGTGCTATCTTCCATCATGGGTTATCAATGTACTTGTTTTGTGTTTGCAACCCCTTCATCCTGAAAATTCTTTGGTGGTGATAGGAACCAAAAAAGGGATTGCACACACAAAACACGTACATTGCTCACCCATGATGGGAGATAGCACATGTTGACTTGACCCTTTTGTAAATCTCAATTTTGAGCATATTCTAAATGAACGATTTCCAAGGGTGACATCACATGTACCGTTCTGTGTGTTGAACTTTGTAAGTTCTTTAATGTTTTGTTCTGTTTATAAAAACACTGTTGTGTATGTAAATCTTTTTCGAAAGCTCTATTTTTGCTAACATATGCCTTTAATAATTTTTTTATCAAAAAATTTTTTACACAACGTAAAATATTTAAAAAAAAAAAAATGCACCTTTAAATGTGCACAAAGTAAAATTTTGTGCAGAATACAATGTGTGTGGCTGATTATTGAAGACACATTTTTTTTTTTTTTGGGAGGCCTGATTAAATAAAGCTAAATGCACTTGCCACTACTACAAGTGCACTAGGAGACAGACATGACTAAATGAAAACAAGAATAAAAACAAGTTATTTTTGAAAAAAATATTTATTTATTTTTTTTCCAAAAATTACAGCTGTTGCTGAATAGCAATGGCCCCCCCGACCATTAAAATAATTCACATAACGGTCACGCACTTGACGTGCGGTTCGGAGGGCCAAGCCAATACGGCCAATTTCTAGGCCTGTCAAAGTGGTATCCTGTTCCAGTCCGGCCTCAGGCCCAACAGAGGATATATATGTTGCTGAATGTATCCTTAAAAAGTTATGCAAGATGCAGCAAGCAAGGATGACGTAGTTTAGTTTATAGTCCGCCAAATGTATTGAAGAAAGGAATAAACGGAACCGCCTGGCCAGAATCCCAAAGGCATTCTCCACAACTCTTCTTGCTCTGGCCAGCCGGTAATTAAATACCCTCCTCTCAGGGGTGAGTGTCCTTTGGGGGAACAGCCTCATCAAGTGCTCACCGAGAGCAAACGCTTCATCAGCAATAAAAACTGAGGGGAGTCCATCCACATTCTCGTCATCAGGTGGCAATTCCAGGCCACCGGTCTGGAGACGATGGCACAGCTCAGTCTGTGCAAAGACTCCTCCATCAGACATCCGGCCGTTCTTCCCCACATCCACAAACAGAAAGTCCAAATGTGCCGAGACCACCACCATCAAAACTACACTATGGAACCCCTTGTAGTTATAGAAATAAGACCCCGAATGCGGTGGTGGCACAATCCGGACATGCTTCCCGTCAATCGCCCCGACACAGTTGGGAAAGTCCCAACGGTCAGCGAACTGGGAGGCCACAGTCTGCCATTCCTGTGTACTTGAAGGAAACTGTGGAGTGCAAAAAAGAAAAAAAATTAAGATAAGGACTTTAAAACCTAAATTGTATATCAGATTACACCAAAACATTAGTGGACAACAGCAGTCAAACATTATTAATATGTGTGTTTGTAATTGAAATGTTCAAAATCATAAGGCACACTTATAAGATTAATCACCCCCTCTGATGGCCCATTGATACATTTGAATGTGGGGGGAGTGGTTCTAATTAGGGCCCGAAACACACCTGACTGGTTGAAACATTTGTGGGGTGGGGGAGGGGTTCTAATTAGGTTAACAAACACACCTGACTGGTTGAAACATTTGTGGGGTGGGGGAGGGGTTCTAATTAGGTTAACAAACACACCTGACTGGTTGAAACATTTGTGGGGTGGGAGAGGGGTTCTAATTAGGTTAACAAACACACCTGACTGGTTCAAACATTTGTGGGGTGGGGGAGGGTCAAACAAGACAATGGAGCAGACAATATACATTGTTCAAGGGACTATATAGGCTAGAGATATAAATGGACCCAGAAAACAAGGGTGATTGGCGCTGTTCCACTAAAATCAAACAGACTAGTGTGGTATATCAAGTGAACTGTGACACAAACCACGCATAAATAACAGTGTGTAAGATGAAGGCAAATTAAAATGTGTGCAACACCTGCCCTCATGTAAAAGTGCAAAAAATCTAGGTAAATCAAAAATTATAAAAATATTTTTGTGAATGGAAAAGGATTCCCAAGCAAACTATCAGAAAATCCTTAAATCATAGGTTCATCGTAATAAACATCAATGTGCATTTAAAAAATGTAATCTATAATCACAAATGTAGATGAGAAAATTAAATGGAAAAGAAAAGAAAATAAAAATAGCGTCCACAAAAAAAAAAAAAAAAAAAAAAAAAAAGTCCCACAAACTATAAGTAAATTGTAAAATGAAAAGGGGCCTTTGGTGCAGAATTCTTCATACGGTGCAAATCGTGAATCTTTTAAATCCTAGCACTGATCTTAATGCCGTGAAGTCCTCCTGTCATCCAAAACGCCCCCCAATGTGCCCTCACTCACCGAAGGGGGACACCCCTGCAGGGGTATCAAGCCTGTCAGCTGTATCTCGCAGCTAGGGTCCTTGGTAGGGGCTCCTATTAGGATCTCCACTCTCGGTGTCTGGGCTGGCTCCAATCAATCTGTGAATACTTGGACAGGACTTCTGTCACTTTTCCTCCAAACCTAACTGTTTTCTTTGGTGGAGAACTCAAAAAAACATAAGATTCAGACATTGTATCCTTGCCAAAGATCAGACATTGACTTTACTGACAGCAAACGAAGACACCTATTGCCCGAACGTGTAGTAACAGATCCACAGCTCACGTACCAAACTCCCAAGGGAGTTTGGTACGTGAGCTGTGGATCTGTTACTACACGTTCGGGCAATAGGTGTCTTCGTTTGCTGTCAGTAAAGTCAATGTCTGATCTTTGGCAAGGATACAATGTCTGAATCTTATGTTTTTTTGAGTTCTCCACCAAAGAAAACAGTTAGGTTTGGAGGAAAAGTGACAGAAGTCCTGTCCAAGTATTCACAGATTGATTGGAGCCAGCCCGGACACCGAGAGTGGAGATCCTAATAGGAGCCCCTACCAAGGACCCTAGCTGCGAGATACAGCTGACAGGCTTGATACCCCTGCAGGGGTGTCCCCCTTCGGTGAGTGAGGGCACATTGGGGGGCGTTTTGGATGACAGGAGGACTTCACGGCATTAAGATCAGTGCTAGGATTTAAAAGATTCACGATTTGCACCGTATGAAGAATTTTGCACCAAAGGCCCCTTTTCATTTTACAATTTACTTATAGTTTGTGGGACTTTTTTTTTTTTTTTTTTTTTTTTTTTGTGGACGCTATTTTTATTTTCTTTTCTTTTCCATTTAATTTTCTCATCTACATTTGTGATTATAGATTACATTTTTTAAATGCACATTGATGTTTATTACGATGAACCTATGATTTAAGGATTTTCTGATAGTTTGCTTGGGAATCCTTTTCCATTCACAAAAATATTTTTATAATTTTTGATTTACCTAGATTTTTTGCACTTTTACATGAGGGCAGGTGTTGCACACATTTTAATTTGCCTTCATCTTACACACTGTTATTTATGCGTGGTTTGTGTCACAGTTCACTTGATATACCACACTAGTCTGTTTGATTTTAGTGGAACAGCGCCAATCACCCTTGTTTTCTGACTATTTTTTTTGGAATTGCACATTGGTGCGATTCTGCGCTGGGGGGCTGCAGTTCCTTTTTTACCTAAGCGCGGAACTATTGGTTTTACATAAATGGACCCAGGATTGCATGGTGGGGAGGTTAATGAAGGAAAATATGCATGTAGGTCAATAAATGATTAATGTCCAAAAACAGTCATGCATGAAGATAAAGGGGACATTCACAGCATATTGAAAGCATGGCAATTAGGTAAGGAGGACAGTTATACAATACATCAAAAAACATTTAATACATATCATGTAATGTTAAAGGATAAAACTTACCTTCACATAGTCCTTCTGCAGGACCTGAATAATAGCAGAACAGGTCTCTGGGATTATGATCCCCAGAGCCTGGAGGGAGATGCCTGTCCAGAACTTCAAGTCCTGAAGACTTCTCCCTGTCGCCAAGTAACGTAACGTGGCAACTAGCCTCTGATCCGCACTGATGGCTTGCCTCATGCAGGTATCCTGCCTGCTGATATAGGGGGTCAGCATAGCCAGCAGACGCTCAAAGACGGGGTCCGTCATCCTGAGAAAATTCCTGAAATCCTCAGGATTATTCTCACGGAGCTCACGGAGCAAAGGCATATGAGAGAATTGGTCACGCTGGCGCAACCAATTCTATGAACTCCTCCTCGCCCTGTTCATGGACTGGACTCGGGTCAAAGTATTAACCCCAACACCAAGTCCCCACGCAGCATGAACTCGAGAATGAGAACGTCCACGCGACATGGCTTCAAAACGGTCGGCTGGTCAAACAAACAAACTTATAACAAACGCACTGAAGAACAGCAAGGCCTATGAAGAATGACCTGAAAATCAGGAACGAGCGGACCAGAACGGCCTGCAAGGCAGGGTACGAACTGACCAACACACACTGAAAAGCAGATACAAACCTCACAAGCACAAACTGAACCGCAGAAAACGATCGAAATAAGCTGAAGTGTGAAAAGCGCGAATCGTCTCTAACCAAACTTCTACTAACACGAGATAAACACGAGATTAGCAGAAGGAGCCCAAAGGGTGCCGTAGTGGGGCTTGAACTTCCTTTTTATAGTCCCGTCATACGTGCTATACGTCACCGCGTTCCAAACCAGCTGACTTTTGCAGTGATCGTGTGTGGCCAAGTCCGTCCGTTTTTAAGTCCGGCGCAAGGAGCCAACAAAGTCCGGCGAAAAGTCCGCCGAGCAAAGTCGCTCGTGTGTATGCGGCATAAGTCCGTCCAACTTTTGAGCAAACAAAGTCCGCTGGAGCCCACACACGATCGAATTGTCCGACGAAATCCAGTCCACCGGACAAAGTCTGCCGTAAAGTCCGATCGTTTGTACGCGGCATAACAGTGTTGTTGAACAACCACCATCAAAGGCCCATTTTTTCTGCCCCTGTTAAACAGGGGCATGTAATTACAATTCTTGATATAATATTTCACAGCAGGGCCCGTTCCTGGGCCCAACAAGAGTAACTGTGAGGACTTACAGTGTTCTGGTACCATCAACACCTAAGGCCCAATTTTCTGCAGAGTATATAGGGCAGGCTGTATAGTATATAAACTGCTGTTCAGGGTATATAGTGCCTGGGGGCCCAGGGGACCCCCCACACCATTTTTAAAAAAAAATTAGGGTGCAGGGTTCCCCTTAATATCCATATCAGACCTTGGGGGTGACATCCACGCCATTTTTTTGGGGTATTTTTATTTATATTGCCGGGATCCGACAATACATTACAGCCGCAAACAGTTTTAAATGACACCTTACCTTCTGCGTCTTCATCGCCCATACTGGTTCTCTTTTTCTTTTGCTCCACCAGAGGGGAGGTTAATTCCTCCTCCCTACCTGCCACCCAGTCTGTCTTTTCCTGGACCGTTGATACGGCGATCCCGTGTTCCGGGCGCCTTAACTACAGACCGCGGCTCCAGCCGCCTTAACTACAGACCTTGGCTTCGGCCTTAACACGGAGAGCGGCAGCCATATTGGTACACCCGGCCCACACAGCGCCGCTGCCTCCGGGCCTTCCTGGCTACTCTGCTCCTGGCTCTCTCAACGGTGACCCAACCTACTGAGCGCAGCCTGCGATCTCCCCTGTGCCGCTCCTGCATGCCAGCCTGAAGGACAACACTAACATACACAGCCATCTTGCTACACCTCAACAGCCTCCCCGTCTCCTCTGTGCTCGATCCAGGCCCCATCTAACCACCAGGGTGCCCCGACGTAGTAGACTGTGACCCCAGAAGGGGATAAAAGTTAATATCCACCCCCACTTGTGGTGTGGGTTGCAGCCCTGACCCCCAGAGCCACGTGGAGCGGCCATCTTGCTCCACCCTGCTGCAGTATATACATTTGCTCCTGGTCTCCTTAACCCCTTTGCTCCTGGATCACTCCCTGCATTGTCACTAGAGCTGCCCAGCAGGTCCAGCTGCCACCTGTAGCCCTACTCACAAAACAAAACTCCTCGGCTGACAGTTTGCCACCTCGCCATAATTTTGCGACACGTCTCCATCTCATTCTATGGTGAAACAGACTAGCAGGGAATGCAGTCCTAGCTCCAGAGTTGCTTGTAGCGACCGTCCTGCCCCCCACACTAGATACCATGCTTCCTGGCTGACTATGGACTGCTGAAGACATGGGCTACTGAGCTCTGTGCTCTCCCGACATTACCAGGCTGTGTTACCAGTTACCTACACCCGGAACCTCTATGTCATCCTCAAGCTCTCACCCGACTGACTTCGCTGAGCTGCAGCAAGGTTCAATCCAGTGCTACCTACTCCGCACATCCTCGCTCAACTCCTGCACGGGAAAGGACAAGCTGGCGGCCAGTCGCACCCCAGGCAAACCTAAACCTTCTTCTCTGGTTCACATGGACTCCTCTATGTGCGGGGACACTGCAGGTGAGCCCTCGGTCCCTCCGATGGCCCCTCGAACCCCTGTCACAGGGGCAGCTATGCCCCCTGTCATCTCAACCGAAGATGGCCCCATGGAGCTACTTCCTCTGGCCTCGGGCGGATCAGCCGGCTCTGCGATCACAGCCCTTCTTTCCGCCTTTAGGGCAGACTTTAAATCCTGGGAGTCCAAGATGGAAGCCTCCCTCCATGTAGAACTACAAGCCCTCCAACATCAGGTTTCAACAACTGAGACCACTGTATCCGCTCTGGCTACAACCCAAGATGACCATACGGCTCGTACTGTGGTCCTCAAATCTGCAACCACGTCACATTTGTCCCGTTTGCGGCAACACCAACTCCGCAGAGAAGACAGGAGCCGCAGGAACAACATTAGGATACAGAGAGTCCCAGAGGCAACCTCAGGCACTGATCTAAAACCCACTCTCGTCTCTATCCTCAACCAGGTCCTGGGCAGGGAAGTTACATGCCCTATTGAACTGGACAGAGTGCATAGAGTGGGAGGCATGGAGGGAGACTGCAGCGACCGCCCCTGCAATGTCCTATGCCGGGTCCATTACTATACCCTCAGGGAAGAGATTATGAGTAAGGCCTGGTGCTTGGGTCCTGTGGAATTTGATGGATCTACAATACACCTCTATCCGGACCTCTCCTGCAACACCTTATACATGAGATGGGTGGTCCGCCCACTTTTGGATTTGATCCGTCAGGCTGGGGCTGCCTACACCTGGGGCCATCCTTTCAGCATTAAAGTAACCCGAGATGATAACTGTAAGTTTGTTCAGTCGGACCCTGAACAACTTCCTGCCTTTTTCACCTTCCTTGCACAAGACCCTATCAGTATCCCAAACTGGCTGGACCCTCCAGAAGATAGTCAACGTCGCCCTTTCCCGCAATGTCGCAGACGTCCAAGATCTGGATCGGCTTCTTTTGGTCCTAGAGCAAGACATCCAACGTCGCCGGAAGATTGCTCCCCACGTGAGCCAACACTGTTACTTGTTCTCTCGGTCCAATATTTTATAATGGGTTTACACCTTTCAATCCGCAGTTTTCGTTAAGGGACTTGGCCAGGTTTGCATTGGTACTATGTTCTCTATGTGCCATCCTCCTATGAACTCATGCTAACCATACCACTCCGCTTACAGGGACTGTATAGAAGTTTGCTGAGCTCGGGGGGGGGGTGTTGTGTTGCCCTTACTGGGACCGTTACACCTAAAAGGATGTAGATTAGATGTTGACAATTTTGCTGCTCTTTATAGCTGCCAGGGGGCTCCATTCAAAACTGGACGGTCCTGGCCTTAGCTGTACACTTTCCCACACACGGACAAACCAAGACCAAATTGAATACTATGAGCATTGTTTCCTTAAGAAACCTTCCTCTGTTACCTAATTCTCCAGAACCCTATGATTCTCTTAATCGGGATATGGCCGGGCCCGAATGGAGCCCACCACTAAGTTCCTGGGGTAGTACCTGTAGCCAATGTGCCTTTCCAGTTATTCGGTCCATGGACCTGCTGACTGACTTGGAGTACCCTGTTCTGGGCTTCTTGGTCTCCTCTCAGTCCCGGGCCTAACTGACCCTTTACCATAGAACTATTTGAATTCCTCAATGTTACCTCATATTTTTTAAATGCTTGTTATACATACTATTGCTTGTGATGATAGCTGACTGAAAATGGGTGTTCAAGCATTTTTTCAAACACTGATTAGATATATGCCATGTTCTTTTGTAACCTAAAATTTTAGGTATTCAATATACTACGATAGACGGGTGTGATACATGTATGTTATATATGCCTGCTATGTTGTCGGGTTCACAATTCAGACCTCCTGATTCCGACCTCCCTCCCCAAATAAGTTTGGTACGATTTGTGCCTAGCGCGTGATATTTCACGTAGTTTCTCGCTACTGCGAACGCATTAGATTTTGTTTTGAGACACCTTTCCCAGGTGTCCTCTGTCCAGCCTTCTTCAATTCCTCTCCTCTTTTGTAACTACCTTCCCTTTTCCTTTTCTTCCCCAAACGCCTCCCCCCTCTTTTTCTGTTTTTTCAAATTTCTTCTCATCTCCTCGCTCCACCATGGCCTATATGGTATTATTTCACCCTCGACTAAAACTGTGTTCATACAATGTAAATGGACTCAATGCAGCCTCCAAACGTGGATAAATCCTATATCAAATGCATAAATGCCAAGTTAATGTACTCCTCTTACAGGAGACGCACTTTCAATCAGCCTCCACCCCTTGCTCCAACAGATATTTCAACAGATGGTTCCATAGTACTAATCCATCCCAGAAAACTTAGGAAGTATCTGTAGCTTTTCACAAAGCTATCCCCGTTGAATTGCTTGATCATCTCTCTGACCTTCAGGGAAGGTACGTCTTTGGGAAATTTTTGCCGTGGGGAGTTAAATTTACAATAGCTAACACTTACCAAAAGTCAACCAAGTTTCATCAGCTTTGCAGTATCTGAATTCATGGAGGGCAAGCTCATCCTAGGTGGGGATTTTAATACCCCCCCGGAGCCACTATTTGACTTATCCACCTCAAGGTCACGTATCTCATTTCCCAAATTGAGGGTCCTGAAATGCGCATTATACGACTTACACCTTGTAGACGTTTGGAGGATACTGTACCCTAAGGTACATCAGACCTATAGTCACATAGACTATCTATTGAGTGACCATAGTTGTCTAGACTGGTCTCCTGAGTGCGAAATAGACTCTATGATCTGGTCAGACCACTCCCCTATATATTTGATGTTCTCGCTCCCCTCCATGCCTGTGAAGGAGTAGATGTGGCGCTTGAACGACTCGTTTCTAGCTAACTCGGACTGTATTACACGTATCTCGGAAACAATCTCTAATTTTTTTGGGGACCACACACAAGATACCACGTCATTCCCCATCCAATGGGATGCACTGAAAGCAGTATTACGTGGAACCTTTATTCAATTAGGATCTCGTCTGAAAAAGGAACGCTCAGCCGATATAGTGGCTGCAATTCAAAAGCTCAGAAACCTGGAAACTAAACATAAGCATTCCCCAACAATCGAAACGCTCACAGAGGTTTCCAACGCCCGATCACATCTCAGAGGTCTGTATGAGACCTCTGCATTTACATTTGCAGACAAGCACGCTTTCCATCAATATAAATTCCAAGACACTGGCTCCCTACACCCAATAGGATCCTCTACTTTCACCTCCCATATCCAAGGACCGCATGGAGAATCAATCTCCTCACCTTCTAAGATTGCGTAGACATTCAGGGATTTTTAACAATCCCTGTACAACATACCTGCGGCCCAGTCGTCAGGATCCCCCTCTACTACAGAGGAGCACAAGTCCTCTTAAATCAGGGAAACTGCACTCCCCACTTTGGATAAGAACACCGTTACCGAACTTGAAACACCTATAACAGCAGATGAAGTTGCAATAGCCATTGCGAGTACACCAACTGGCAAGAGCCCAGGGCCGGACGGCTTTACCCCAAAATTTTATAAACTATTTGCTCCCCTTCTTATTCCTTTTCTCACTAAAGTATTCAACTCTGTGTCAGAGGGCTCAGTGTTCCCTTCTCAAACACTTAAGGCTCATATATTTCTTATCCCAAAACCAGAAAAGGACCCGACTTTATATACAAATTATAGGCCAATATCCTTGATCGGGGTGGATTTGAAGATCTTCGCTAAAGTGTTGGCCAACAGATTACAACCATTGTTGCCCAGTTTGATCCACTTAGATCAAGTGGGATTTGTGAGTGGCCGAAAAGCAATGGATAACACCCTGAAAACCCTTCTTTTATCCAACTATTCCCGAACCCACGATATTCCTTTAAGCATTCGACCGAGTAGATTGGCAATTCCTTTGGCTGTCTTTACAACAAATAGGACTGGGAGCCCACATGATCTCAAGGATAATGTCCCTCTACTCCTCTCCATCCGCTAGGATAAGACTGAATGGCTCTTTGTTGCTGGCATTCTCTATCTCTAATGGGACATGACAAGCGTGCCCTCTGTCTCCCCTCCTGTATGTGCTCACCATGGAACATTTAGCTATTGCTCTGCGAAACAATCCCTCTGTGTACGGAATAACAGTTGGGCCCACTCAAACTAAACTTGCTCTATTTGCAGATGACCTGCTCCTATTTGTGACACATCGACACTCGTCCCTGACCTCAGTGTTGCAGGAGTTCCAGAGATTTGGGGAAGTCAGTAACTTTAAAGTAAGCTACAGTAAGTCGGAAATTCTCAATATTTCTCTCCCAAAGTCGGACCCGCACAGACTCTTGACTGCCTTTTCCTTTAAAACAGGATCTACCTCCATCCGATACCTTGGTTTTCAAATACCAGAGGATGCATCCCAACTCTTTTCCAAGAATTTTTACCCCCTTACTTCTTAGAACTCAAGCCGATCTGTCTATTTACACGTTCAAACGGCTCTCCTGGCTTGGTAGGGTGAACACCTTGAAAATGGATGTCCTTCCCCGGTTTTTGTACCTATTTCAGACAATCCCTATATACATACCTAACTCCTATTTTCGGAAATTGTGCAAGCTGTTCTCTAAATTCATTTGGAATTCGATACAGAACGTTATCTCATCCGAAAGCGAGAGGGAGAGCTGGAGCCCCGGATGCTTCCTTGTACCATAAGGCAGCGATACTTACTCGCATACTGGACTGGTTCCATAACCATACGACCAAACTCTGGGTTCACTTGGAGAGCCATATGAACTCCATTGAACTCTCAGCTCTCCCATGGACCACACCCGCAAATCGTAGGGTTTCACACACCCTCTGTGACATCACTCGTCAAACGATCCAAATTTGGGTTTGCTTAATTTCTAGCGGGAACATATTAAATACTTTGGGGCCTATGACCCCCCTATTTGGGACTCCAGTCTTCCTATCGGCTATGCACGTGACAAGCTTTGGACTTTGGCGAAAAGAAGACCATAGGAGGCTTTCCCAGGTTTTCCGAGCAGACCCCACTCTAAAGCTATATACCCCACCGAATCGCTTTCTCGATACCCTATGCAGTGGCTTCAGAAACAACAACTGACTTCCTATATCCGAACCTTCCCATCAATATCAGATATTCTAGCTGAACCAACAGGATTTGAGGATATGCTCCTCCAAACCGATCCTCCAACGCATGTGGTATCGCAGCTTTATTCCCTCTTGCTGAATGATTTTCACCCTTATCTCCCACCCTACACGAAGGCTTGGGAAAAAGATTTCCAACACTCCATCTGCCCTATTGACTGGCAAAAATGCTTTATTCTAACGCACAAACTCTTTCTAGTCACTAAAACTCAAGAAAAGGGGTGACAAGGTGGTATAGATGCCCTTCAACTATACATCACTTCAACTCGACAATGCCGGATACCTGTTGGCAATGTCTAAGCTCCAGGGGCACCATGCTCCATGTTTGGTGGGAATGCCCCCCCATACAGAAATTCTGGCAACAGATCTTCCTACTATACTGCAAACTGATGGCGACCGTTCTCTCTCCTATACCCGAGATAGCTCTCTTACCCATGTTCCCGGGCACATTCAAGTCCATTAAAAAAGATGTATTACATCACTTCTTGGCCGCAGCCAGAATGGTAATTCCAAGGTATTGGATGTCAAGGACTGTACCTTCCCTGGGGGAGTGGGCTATTGAGGTGGACCGCATTAGAGACCTTGAACGTCTGTTGGCTGAGGAATTTAATAAAGACGATCAGTTCTCTCTTACTTGGACTTCTTGGTCCATGTTCCGCTACTCATCAGACTTCATCTGCTGGGCAGAGGGCAACCTAGACAGTACCACCTCATGACCATGTTGGAGCGACTCCTGTTCCTAACCTTTCTGCTTTCCCTACTTTACTCTAAATCCTTCTCCTCTTAGAATAAATGTACTCCTCAGAATCCAGATGCAAAATACGACCCTCACAGGCAAATCCTCTACAACATAACAGGTTTGTAGAGGATTGTTTGATTTGATTGTAGTAACGAATGAAGTTTACATGTAATCCCCTCCCGTGCAGGGAGAGGGCCCTTCAATTATCCATGTTATGTCTCAATATGTTGTTCAAATAATGTTTTTTCCTTGTTATCGACACACAGAACGAACTTGGTACAACACTACATTATGTATCCTTCGTATACACTTGATTTATTGTCATCACCTACTATTGTTATTGATGTTGTCTATGTGGAAAACATTTTCCTGTATGTTTCTTTCAATAAAATAAGATTGAACTAAAAAAAAGTACTCATACCCCTTGAAATTTTTCACATATTGTCATGTTACAACCAAAAACGTAAATGTATTTAATTGGGATTTTATGTGATAGACCAACACAAAGTGGCATATAATTGTGAATTGGAAGGAAAATGATAAAATAGTTTTCCAAATTGTTTTCCAAATAAATATATGAAAAGTGTGCCATGCATTTGTATTCAGCCCCCTTTACTCTGATACCTCTAACTAAAATCTAGTGGATCCAATTGCCTTCAGAAGTCACCTAATTAGTAAATAGAGTCCACCTGTGTGCACTTCTCAATCCATCATCTGAAAATGGAAAGCGTATGGCACAACTGCAAACCTACAAAAGACATGGCCAGCCACCTAAACTGACAGGCAAGGAGAGCATTTATCAGAAAGAAACCAAGAGGCCCATGGTAACTCTGGAGGAGTTGCAGAGATCCACAGCTGGGAGAATTTGTCCACAGGACAACTATTAGTTGTGCACTCCACAAATCTGACCTTTATGGAAGAGTAGCAAGAAGAAAGCCATTGTTGAAAGAAAGCCATGAGAAGTCCTGTTTGCAGTTTGCGAGAAGCAATGTGGGGGACACAGCAAATATGTGGAAGAAGGTGCTCTGGTCAGATGAGACCAACATTTTACTTTTTGGCCTAAAAGAAAGATGCTATGTGTTTGCGAAAAACTAACACTGAACTTCACCCTGAACACAACTTCCCCACTGTGAAACATGGTGGTGGCAGCATAGTATCGTGGGGATGCTTTTCTTCAGCAGGGAGAGGGAAGCTGGTCAGAGTTGATGGGAAGATGAATGGAGTCAAATACAGAGCAATCTTAGAAGAAGGCCTGTTACAGTCTGAAAAAGACTTGAGACTGGAGGGTTGGTTCACCTTCCAGCAGGACAACGACCCTAAACATACAGCCAGAGCTACAATGGAATGGTTTAGATCAAAGCATATTCATGTGTTAGAATGGACCAGTCAAAGTCCAGACCGATATCCAATTGAGAACCTGTGGCAAGACTTGAAAATTGCTGTTCACAGACACTCTCAATTTAATCTGTCAGAGCTTGAACTATTCTGCAAAAAAGAATGGGTAAAAATGTCACTCACTAGATGTGCAAAGCTGGTAGAGACATACCCAAAAAGACTTGCAGCTGTAATTGCAGTGAACGATGGTTCTACAAAGTATTGACACACTTTTTTTAGATCTTTGATTGTAACACATTTTGAAAACCATTTGTAATTTTCCTTCAACTTCACAATTATGTGCCACTTTGTGTTGGTCTATCACATAAAATCCCAATAAAATACATTTACGTTTTTGGTTGTAACATGACAAAATGTGGAAAATTTCAAGGGGTATAAATACTTCTTCAATGCACTGTATGTACGATTGTAGTAGCTACAGCCTTTATATCTGCAAATGTGCACAGTGATAGCCCCTGCACAGGGTGCACTATGACTTTTCTAATTTTTGCATAGTTGCCAACAGTCCATGTATCATGTCCGCAAACTCTCTGACCATCTCCTGTATCATGTCTGCACACTCTCTGACCATCTCCAGTAGCATGTCCGCACACTCTGTGACCATCTCCTGTATCATGTCAACACAGTCTCTGACCATCTCCTGTAGCATGTGCGCACTGTCTCTGACCATCTCCTGTAGCATATCCAAAAAAGTCTCTGACCATTTCCTGTATCATGTCCGCACACTCTCTGACCATCTTTTGTATCATCCTACCTGCCTCCCGGGACACCCTATTGTAAGTGGCATTGATTCTATTACATCCCGGGTGGGCAGGTATATAGATTTTTATCTACAAACTTTGGTTGCTAAGATGCCCTCATATATTAAAGATTCATGTCAGGTGATTAATCTATTAGCTGATTACACCCCCAACTCAAGTTGGTGGCTAGTAACAGCGAATGTTACATCTTTATATACGGTGATACCGCACAGTTTGGGAATATTCGCAGTTCAATACTTTTTAAGGTGTGATTCTGAACTATTTGATGAGCAAATCTGTTTTATCATGGAATTGCTTCATTTTGCGGCCACCCGGAGCTATTTCTGATTCGGTGGTCAGTTTTATAGGCAAGAAAGAGGGGTTGCTTCAGGGGCTAAATACGCCTGAAGCGTAATTGCTCTAACCATGGGGAATTTTTACTTCAGGCGGACATTCTCATTATACGTTTCCTAGAGAAGGGCTACCTTGAGGCCTCTCTTAGGAACATCCTTGAAGAGGTATCACTGTTGGACAGAAAGGACCTGTTGAAGGTCAAAACACCTAATCAAGATAGAATACCTTCTATCCCTTTCATAACCACTTATTCGATACAACATAATAATGTGGCTAAACTCATCAGGAAACACTGGCATATTCTCACCAATGACTAAACTCTGGGGAGTGTTCTTCCTGCCAAACCACAAGTGATTTACAAGGGGGCTTCTTCCCTTAGAGGTAGAGTGGCCCCTAATATTCTTGACCCTCCCTCTATTAAGAAAGGATTCTTTGAGAATCTGACAGGGTTCTATCAATGTAGGAGGTGTAAGGTATGTTCCCTTAGGGGATGCATACATAGAAGAACGCATAGATTTGTTTCTGCTAGCACCTCAGTGGAGTTTGAGATCAAACCGTTTATTAGATGCTCGACAGAGAGGGTTGTTTACCTACTTCAGTGTCCATGCGGACTACAGTATGTCGGTAGGACTAAGCGTCCTCTCTCTGTCAGGTTAAACGAGCATGTTACGAACATTTTGACTGGTTTTCCTAAGCACCCAGTCTCTAGACACTACCTTGAGGCCCACAATCAAAATCCTGCCAAGACGATCTTCTTATAGATTGACAAGTACACCCCCCATTGGAGGGGTGGGTCTTTGGTACGTGGGATCTCAAGGCTGGAGATGGCATGGGTACATAAATTGAGATGTTATACCCCCTTTGGACTCAATGTGGAAGTATATCTTAATGCATTAATTGACAACTCCTAATTTTCATCTGCCTATTATGTGTACTCGTTGTGAAACTTCGGTAGCCATGCCTGTATTGGTTACGGTATCGGTTTTCTTTGTTCATTTTGGATTTTTTCATTCAATGATATGGTGGGATTATATTCACTTATTATCTCATTTTAGGCGCTACTTATTTATATATTTTTTATAACTTGACTTTTTTCATTAAATGATATGGTGGGACTACACTTTTTTGTTCATCCCATTTCGGATGTCACCCATTTGATTTTCTCACTTTATTTTATATTGGACTCAATTTTCTCTAATTTTTTCTATTTTTTCAATTTTTTTCCCTACTTTATAATAAATATATTTTTTATTTAATAAAAAGATGTTTTAAAAGTTTTTTTAGTTTCCATGTTGGTTCATTCCGCATGGATTTATACAATATATTTTTACATTTTTTTGGTTTATACATGTAATGCATATTTATTTTCCATTTTTTACCTTTTAATTTATATTTCTATTTTTATTTTTACATATTAAATATATTAAACTTCCTTTTGTGGTCACTTCTGTTGACACTTTCTCCTTTTTTCCCACTAGATGGCGTAGTGGGTATTAGCATGCTTGGTTACCTATTATGGCTGCTATACAGTGTTTAAAATTTAGTATATCTATGTCAGGTTGTCCAACACAGATTTTTAACATATTTTTGTCCAAAGTGAAATGCAATATATTTCTTTGTTCCCAATTCATATATTATGTCTCTGATCATTTCCTGTTACTAGATCAGGCTCTGCCGCTGATGTTTCACAATGAGGCGTGGTTCTGTTTACTTATATATAGCGATGAGTCAGCGCGTCGCCCGTTCCCTAGACGATGTCTTCCTGAGACGAAACGTACGTTGGATGGTTGACGCGCTGACGTCATCGCTGAGTACCTCGTCCCGAACGGGTGTCTGTAAGCCGGCCGGCTGCTGCTGTTTTTAGTCATGTTTTATCTGCATCCTCTAGGTAAGTGTAACCTTTAACCTTTATTAAACTTGGGTCTTATTGATTTACACTATGGAGAGCAGTTGTTTTATTTTTTTGGGTCCCCCCTACTGACTATCGTACTGGATGGAGATGGAACTGAATTGTCTCTGGCCCTTTACTGGAAAGCCGTGGTGTGACGTTACCAGTGACTGAGTGTCAGGTTGCCATACAAGCTTACTAAAGCTTGCCTTCTGGTAAGCGTACAATTCATACAGTGGTGGATCTCCTCACATGTTGGTGCCTGTGTGATCGATTAACCTCATCTTTCACTTGCTTTGAATACTTTTCAATGTTTTTTATTCATGGACTTTTCATTATTACACCTACATTTCCTATTGTTGGGACTATTTTTTACCACCCTTTTATGGTTTTTGGCACTTTTTGCTTGTTTTGTAACATCTCTTTGGGTCCATCACAGATCCTTTGACCTTATTTATTCACTTATTTTCAATATATATTTTTTACTTTTTGTTTTTGTAGCGCTGCTCACATTTTTTATATCATCTCTGGTATCATGTCCTCAGTCTCTGACCATCTTTTGTATCACGTCTGCAGTATCTGACCATTTCTTGTAGCTGTTTGATAGGAGCTGCCTGGGGGGATGGAGTTTGAAGTATCTTTTTTTGCTGATTGTTAAACTTTCTGGAATACACATATTGCTATTGTGGTGTAGGATCTGGGCCTGCTGTCCCTCCATCTCTTTCTTTCCTTCCTTCTCTCTTTCTCCCTCCCTCCCTCTCTCTCTTTTTTTCCCTCTCTCCCTCTTTTTTTTCCTTCTGTCTCCTTCCCTCCCTATCTCTTTTTTCTTTCTCCCTCTCTCTTTCTTTCTCTCTCCCTCTCTTTTTTTCTCTCTCCCTCTCTTTTTTCTCTCTCCCTCTCTTTCTTTCTCTCTCCCTCTCTTTCTTTCTCTCTCCCTCTCTTTCTTTCTCTCTCCCTCTCTCTCTCTCTTCTTCTTTCTCTTGCTTTCTCTCTCCCTCTCTCCCTCTCTTTCTTTCTCTCTATTTCTCTCTCCCTTTCTTTATTATTATTATCATTATACAGGATTTATATAGCGCCAACAGTTTGCGCGACGCTTTACAACATGGGGGCAGACAGTACAGTTACAATACAATTCAATACAGGAGGGATCAGAGGACCCTGCTCGTTAGAGCTTACAATCTAGAAGGGAGGGTCAAGTGGAACAAAAAGGTAATAACTGTGGGGGATGATCAGATGGAGAAAATGAAAATACAGTTGTTAGATATGGGTAGAATAGGCTTCTCTTACAAGGGTTTTCAGGGATCGTCTAAAAGCTAATAGAGTAGGAGATAATCGGACAGATTTGGGTGAGGAGTTCCATAGGATTGAAAAGGCTCTGGAAAAGTCCTGGAGGCGAGCATGGGAGGAGTTTATGAGGGAGTTAGAGAGCAGGAGGTCTTGAGAAGAACAAAGAGAGCGATTAGGTTGGTATTTTGAGACTAGGTCAGTGATGTAGTTGGAGGCAGAGTTGTGCATGGCTTTGTAAGTAGTTAGTATTTTTAATTAAATTTGTTAGGTGATCGGAAGCCAGTGGAGGGATTGATAGAGGGGAGTAGCAGACACAGAGCAATTGGTAAGGTGGATGAATCTGGCAGCAGCATTTATGATGGATTGAAGGGGGGGTAGACTATGTAGAGGTAAGCCAAAGAGGAGGGAGTTGCAGGAGTCAAAGCAAGAGATGACCATGGAGTGAATTAAGAACTTAGTTGTGTCATTGGTTAGAAAGGAGCATATTTTGGAGATGTTGCGGAGGTTGAGGCGGCAAGATTTGGACAGTGACACCTAGGACCTTGGCATGTGGGGATGGGCTTATGGTTGTGCCATCAATTTTGACAGCGAGATCAGGGGATGAGGCATGAGGGGAAGGGAAAATGATAAGTTCTGGATAGATTAAGTTTGAGGAAGTGATCTGACATCCAGGCTGATATATCTGATAGTAAATCAGTGATATGTGAGAAGACTGAAGGAGTGAGCTGAGGGGTAGAGAAATAGATTTGGGTGTCATCAGTGTAGAGGTGGTATTGGAAGCCATGGGAGGCTATCAGCTGACCCAGGGAGGAGGTGTAGATTGAAAATAGGAAAGGTCCAAGAACAGAACCTTGGAGGACCCCAACAGAGAAAGGAAGAGGAGAGGAGGAAGTAGAATTGTAAGTGAACTTAAAGGTGCGGTTGAATAAGTAGGAAGAGAACCAGCAAAGAGTACAGTCACGGAGACCAAACGCGTGGAGGGGGGGTGGTCAACCATTTCGAAGGCAGCAGTGAGGTCCAGGAGTATGAGTACAGAATAGTATCCATTGGTTTTGGCCCTTAGTAGATTGTTTGTTAGTTTTAGGAGAGCAGTTTGTGTGGAGTGTTGAGGACGAAAACTAGACTGAAGGGGATCAAGAAGGCTATTACAGCAAGGTGGTCGCTCAGTCAGTTGTAGGCCAGACATTCAAGGAGTTAATAAAAAGGGGAGCAAGGGGATGGGGCGTAGGTTGTTAAGATTGGATTGGTCCAGTGAGGGCTTTTTAAGTATGGGGCTGACAAGTGCATGTTTTAGGGAAGATGCCAGAAAAGAGGGAGAGATTGAAGATGTGGGTTTAGAGAGTGTAGAATAGAGCCAGAGGGTGAATGTAGCATTTGCGAGGAAACAGGATCCAGAGGGCAGGTGGTAAGATGAACATTAGTAAGTAGTTTAGCAACCTCGTCTATAGTGGTGGGGTTGAAAGAGGGAAGTAATGATTGTACCTGTGGGCGTGAAGTGAAAAGCGTGGAGGGTATCTGAACAGTAGAGATCTCCTTGTGAATTGTATCAATCTTCTGTTTGAAGTGATTGTCTATCTCCTGGGCAGTGAGTGAGTTGATGGGTGGGGGCAGTGGAGGACGAAGTAGAGAGTTGAAGGTAGAGAAGAGTTGATGGGGACGGGATCATAAGGTGTTAATGAGAGAGATAAAATAAGTCTGCTTGGCAGTGAGGAGGCAGGAATTGTATTTTTGGAGGGCAGATTTATACTGGTTGAAATCTTTCTGAGACTTTGTTTTACGCCACATGCACTGAAGAGCACGGCTGTGTTTTTTCAGACTTCTAGTGTCATCTGTTTGCCAAGGTTGAAGGGGATGGGGCCTGATTCTGTGTGTAGTGAGGGGGCCAGTGTGTCCAGTGAGGCTAGAAGTGAAGTGTTGTAGACAGAAGTGGCTAGATCGGTGCAGGACAGGGGTGCGACTTTGTCATAGAGGTGGACAGCAGCAGGGTAGAGAAGAGAAGGGTTGAGGTGGCGTAGGTTTCTATGGGTAACTGTTAGGCGGTTGGAGGGAGAGAAGGTGGAGGAGAGGGAGAGAGTGAAACTAATAAGGTAGTGATCAGAGAGAGGGTAAGGATAGTTGGAGAGGTGGCACGGGGTGCATAGATGGGAGAAAACAAGGTCAAGGATATTGCCTTCAGAGTGAGTAGAAGCATGTATCCATTGCTTCACATAAACCTACCAAGACATGGCCATCCACCTACACTGACTGACAGGCTGGGTAAGGAGAGTATTAATCAGAGAAGCAGCCAGGAGGCCCATGGTAACTCTGGAGGAGCTGCAGAGATCCACAGCTCAGGTTGGAGAATCTGTCCACAGGACAACTATAAGTGGTGCACTCCACAAATCTGGCCTTTATGGAAGAGTGGCAAGAAGAAAGCCATTGTTGAAAGAAAGCCATGAGAAGTCCCGTTTACCGTTTGCGAGAAGCCATGTGGGGGACACAGCAAACACGTGGAAGAAGGTGATCTGGACAGATGAGACCAAAATTGAACATTTGGCCAAAAAGCAAAACGCTATGTGTGGGGGAAACTTACACTGCACATCACCCTAAACACACCATCCCCACCGTGAAACATGGTGGTGGCATCATCATGTTGTGGGGATGCTATTTTTCAGCAGGGACAGGGAAGCTGGTCAGAGTCGATGGGAAGATGGATGGAGTCAAATACAGGGCAATCTTAGAAGTAATATATAAATGTGAAAAAACTTTCCGTGTTATCCCTGTGTATAAAACACCTATTATGCCCCGTACACACGGTCGGACTTTGTTCGGATATTCCGACAACAAAATCCTAGGATTTTTTCCAACGGATGTTGGCTCAAACTTGTCTTGCATACACACGGTCACACAAAGTTGTCGGAAAATCCGATCATTCTGAACGCGGTGACGTAAAACACATACGTCGGGACTATAAACGGGGCAGTGGCCAATAGCTTTCATCTCTTTATTTATTCTGAGCATGCGTGGCACTTTGTCCGTCGGATTTGTGTACACACGATCGGAATTTCCGACAACGGATTTTGTTGTCGGAAAATTTTATATCCTGCTCTCAAACTTTGTGTGTCGGAAAATCGGATGGAAAATGTGTGATGGAGCCTACACACGGTCGGAATTTCCGACAACAAGGTCCTATCACACATTTTCCGTTGGAAAATCCGACCGTGTGTACGGGGCATAACTCAACTGTATATACTATAGAAAGCAGCTAACACAACTATGCATCCAACCACCTGTACAAAATGCAATAAATCTATATAGTCACAAAAAAGGTTCAGCGCTCTCCTTCAATATAGTGCATTAAAATTATAGTGCATAAATAAAAATCTAAAAACAGTGTAAAAATCATCTTTATATAATACAATTTTTGTAATTCCAGCTTTTCTTTTAAATTTATCTACACAGTCCATCAATAAATGATTCAATGTCTGTTAAAAAAGTGCAGTGCCAGACACCAACACACAAAAACAAAGCTGCAAAGACTGTTTTTCTACTACAGTGTGCTGTGGAAATTTCATGTGTATGGCTGTGCATGGTGGGAGATATTTCAATTTCCACAGCACACTGTAGTAGAAAAACAGTCTTTGCAGCTTTGTTTTTGTATTTTATTAGGGGAATTGAACTTGGATAGGGTTAGGGGTATTATGGGATGCCCACTTGATCAAACTCAGAACTCTTCAGGGACACAAACTATAATACAGCCTGTATATAATAAATAAAAATTATCCTTCGCGCTAGTGGATGTTACACGGTAAAAGTGGTCAAATTAATAGTGCTGTGCTAAAATAAACTAATGTGCAAAATACTAATATTGCCGCAAAATGAAGGTGTTCACACCAAACACTAATGGAATAAATTTAAAAAATGAATTTCGCGCAATATTGGTGAAATATGAAATATATATATAAAATATAAAAATAATGTGAGACACTGTTGGCTGCTGGGTGGTGAGTTCCCTCTTATGACATATGGTGGTCACTGCTATTAATTGGGAAGTGTAGAAAAAAATAGCATAAAATATAATATTCATACCACCCTGTAACTAGCATGTACATATGAATGTGACTTATTCTGGTGATTTAATATCCATACAATCTTCTATAAATAATTGTGAACTATCAGATTGTGGTCCGCATAAAATTACATGAATATAAATAAGATCTTCTAAGACTCCGCTATCAGTAAATTGTGCAATAAAACATAAGTGCAATCTAAAAATATACAATATATATATGTGCAATCTTAAACAATGAATAATTATTAAAAATATTTGTGAAAAGTCCGTTTTGTTAATGCAATTTCGTGTAGATTTTCTAGTACCAAAGTGATTCAAGTAAAAGTGAGTGAATATTTATAGAACATCTGTGAACAGTTCTTCTAATATTGAGAATTTTAGTGTGATAAAAATCTTTCTGCTGTTGATGTCTCTCAGTGTGGTCTCACAGAACTCTCACCTTGCATAGGTGATAATCAGGCATTCAGTGCTATGTCTTTGTGGTGTGGAAGTGGTTTCTGACAGCCTCTTCTTTTCTGTGCTATTTTTTCTCCTCCAGCGTTCCTCTCCCTGCAGCTCCGCTCTGGTGAACTCAGTATTGAGGAGATAAAATAGGTGGGGGGGAGGAGAAAAAAGGCTCCACTAGTGCATTAACTTTTTTTTAAATCAAAGGGGGGAGTATTTATTTGGTATTAATCTTACATTTCTCATGGTTAAAACAGGCAAAGTAAATGTATAAAACGATCTGGCGTTCTCAGCGCCCTCTCACTTGTGCTTCAGAAACTGTGTGTTGCTCCAGCCAATCCCTACGCGTTACGACACGGTCACGTGTCTTCATCTGGGGATCGGATTGGCTGTTCTGTGTATGCTTATATGTAATGGTACCGGAAATTGCGAAGCCGCCATTTTACTTATGGTCATAGTAATTTTGGTTCGGCGGCCATTTTTCTTAGGTTTTGGGAAAAATCTTCCTCTATAGTCTAAGCTTTAATGTGCGCGGCCATTTTTTTGGTGGTGTTCCTCCATATTGAGATTTATTACTGCTGTTTAGTGTTGCAAACATGCTAAATTATACAATTTTTATGGGAAGAATCACCGTTTCTGTTACTAAAGTGTTCACTACTGATATTTTATATAACTGCAAAGAGAAGCTATACATATTAAGCAGTAAATTAGTAAGATTACACTCTCTAATTAATCCATATAGCTACATATAGAATTCTTTTCTTACATATATGAAGCAGGTGCGAGAGTGCTCTGATAACTATACCAGTTTATATTATTGTATAAAATAAAATAAAATACAAAGAGGTACATATTAATTAAACATTCATGCGACCAATAGGCAATTATTGTACATATACAAATGCATCACCACTGTGCTTAATTTCGATCTGTTTTCTAATTATCCTATGGTAGAAGCTACTTATGTGATGATGGGTTAAATTTATATTAAAAATGTAGTTAAAAAATTTTTTTAAAATTATTACATATTCCCACATAAAAGATTGGGCTATTAAAAAATCAATATTGAAAAATTTCAAAATATATACTGATCCTATAAATGAATCTAATGTTGGTTTTAAAAATTGTTTAAAAAGCAATTTAAATCGAACTCTACATTCAGTCCCCCTGGCACCAAAGTGCGTAAGGAGTGTATCCATTTGGATTCTTTGCGACTGATATCTCGGACCAAATGACTACCTCTCCAAGACGGTTTATATTTTTCTATGCCCCAAAATTGGAGGTGTATTGGGTCTTTGTTGTGTACTAGTGCGAAATGTTTAGACACATTATGTTTCAGAAAACCCGATTTTATATTTTGTACGTGTTCTTTAATGCGTGTTTTTAAGGCTCTTTTAGTTCGGCCCACATATTGTAGGTTACAACTGCATTGTAACACATAGACAACTCCTTCTGTATGGCATCCTATAAAATCTTTAATATTAAAACTTTGTCCCGTACTGGTGGCTGTAAATTCTTGGCGCTTCCCCTGGAATTTCTTTGCGTGGCGACACGCATAGCAATTGCGACAAGGATAAAAGCCTTTTCCAGAAAAAAATGTGTATTCTGGTTTTAAGGGAGGATCAATTACTGACTTGACTATTAGATCTCTTATAGTGGGTGCTCTTTTATATATTATATTAGGTTTCTCTGGTAGTATTTCTTTGAGGTCCTTATCATTCTTCAAAATGTGCCAATGCTTTTGGATCACTTTTGCCACATCTTTATGCTGTGTATTAAAATCCAATATTATGCTAGGTACTTCTTGTTGGAATCTTTTTTTAGGGCAATCTTCAAGCATTTTCTTTCTTTCAATGAGATTCACATGTTCTATTTGGTTTTGTATCCAATGACCATCATATCCTTTTACTTTGAACCTCTCTCCCATCATCTGTGCTTGGTTCCGATAGTCTTCTTCTTTGGTGCAGTTTCTTCTAAGTCTTATAAACTGACCTTTGGGAATGTTATAGAGCCACGGTTTATAGTGGCAACTATCTATTGATAGATAGCTGTTGGCATCTACATTTTTAAAATGTGTCTTGGTTATTATTTTCTGCCCCTCCAAGCTTATGTCTAGATCTAGGAAGTTTATTTCTTTGTCATCAATTTTCCATACCAGGTTTATGTTTCTATCATTATTGTTTAGTTTGTTTAAAAACATTTCCAAGTTTTGCTTGTCTCCGTTCCACACTATCACGATATCATCAATGAATCTTTTATATAATGTCAGCTCTGGAGGAGTATCTGTATATACTGCCGTTTCCTCCCATTGTGCCATAAATGCGTTTGCGACCCCTGGTGCAAATTTTGCACCCATGGCTATTCCTACTTTCTGTTTAAAGTAGGATTGGTCGTGCCAAAAATAGTTACATTTAAGGCAAAAGTCTAGGCATTTAATTAAATACTTTCTTTGTTTACAAACTAAAGTGCTATATTTTCTCAATAGCAATTTAGTTGCTGAAATCGCATCGTGGTGTTGCACTATAGTATATAGTGATGTGACATCAGCGGTGGCCAGTAGAGTCCTCCCCTCTAATACTGGTACTGTATCTAAAAGATGCAGTATATGCTTTGTATCTTTAAGATATGCTTGAGTTTGCTGGACCGCTGGTTGTATAAAATAGTCAATGTATTGTCCCATTCTTGCTGTTAAGGAATCTATACTATTGACTATAGGTCTCCCTGGTGGATTTTCTTTGTTCTTGTGGATTTTGGGGACTGTGTAGATTATGGGTATTCTACATGCTTCTGGTACTAAATATTTCATTTCTTTTGAGTTTAGTATATTTTTCTTCATTCCTAGATCCACTATTGCTTCTAATTGTTTTTTATATTTTATAGTTGGATTCCCAAGTAGTTTAGTATATGTTGTTTCATCTTGCAACTGTCTGTTCAATTCTGTGAGGTATTGCTCCTTGGATTGTAGAACTATTGCACCTCCCTTATCTGCCGGCCTAATTATAATGTCATTCCTCTCTGTCAGACGTTTTATGCCCTTTTTCATATGTATAGGGTCTGCTGTTTTTTTAACTTTTAAGGAGTCTATATCTTGTAGGACTAGGTTTTTAAAGACTTCTATATTCTGGTTATTTGCCATTTGGGGGTTGAACGTTGAGGCATTACGTAATGTGCTATGTATTTCTGATTGTGTGGTCATAGTACTTGGGGTGTTTGGTCTCCATGAATTGTTCATCACGTATTTCTTAATATTGATTTTTCTGATGTATTTCTGTATCCCAATATAAGTGTTAAACTTATTTAGATTATTTGTTGGTGCATGTTTGAGTCCCTTGTCAAGTACTGCCAACTCTTCCGTTGTTATTTCTTTTCCACTTATATTCACTACGTTCTCTCCAACTGGTCTCTTTTTCTTTTGGAGTCTCTTCCCTGATCTTCGTCCTCTCCTCGTTCTGGTGTGTTTCTTCTTAGTTCTTCTTGGGGTCTTCTCCTGGGTGAGTGGTGAGTTTCTTGTGGTAGTCTCCGAGGGGTATAATCTCTTCTGTCCCTCTCTAAAAAAGGCCTCTGTGTGTTGTAATTTTGCTGGTTTCCATAATAATGTGGATTTTCGTAATATTGTTCTTGATAATCCCTGATGGGGTCAAATCTGTTATATGTGGGAATTGGGGTCCGTCCATATCCGTCTCTATAATCATGGTATGGTGGTGTTCTATTTTCTCTTGGATTTCTTTCATTATGTTGCCAATTTCTATTTCTAAACGGTTTCTTGAATGGTTTCTTCCCTCCTCTTTTGGGAGTATATTGTCCATATCCATAATTGTTTCTCTGATTATAGTTATTTTTTGGTGTACCTCCATATGTATCTCTTTCTTCCCTTCTTCTAGGATTCGAGCCGCTAGGGTTAGGTCCATCTCGATATGGTCGTGGCGTTTCAATGCGTCTTTCCCTTTCTTCCCATCTTGGTGGGTTGAGTACATGTGTTGCTGTTGGATCCTGTATCCTGACTTCTCTTTCCGGTGTGGAATAAGTAGATGTCGGAGGGGCCAGTTCTACTTTACTTTGCCATTTAAAAACTTGATCTGTTTTATAATCTGTTGAGTCCCTTTGATATTTTTTCTTTTTTCGATTTTGCACTTCTAAATCTTTGGTAATTAGATCTTTATTCAACTGAGTTGCCAATCTTTTGAATTCTGTGGTTTCTTTAAATGGTTCCATTTTCTGTTTGATTTCTTCTATTTGTTGTTCTATTAGTGCAGTTTTTCTAAGTTTGCGTTCTAGTAGAAATTTTAGACCCTCTATGCTTTTATTATTAAAGAACGCAAACCATTCTGCCATCGATTCTTTATCGGTTAGTCCATCATTTGGTGGTACTTCCCACCTTAATCTCCTGGGAACTATATTTTCTCTAATGTACCTCTCAAATGTATTAGTGTCCCACCACAGGTTGATTTTTTTCTCCATGTAGTGGCCTAATTTCCTGGTCATGCTTTCTAGATCTGTGTTCCGTGTTTTACTTTGTGGATTGAATACTTCATCTAAATTAACCTTTCTGGTTTCAATATATGTAAAGACATCCATTTTAGCAGCAAAGGTGTTGTGCGTGCACTCTCAAAAAAATAAATAAAAATTATCCTTCGCGCTAGTGGATGTTACACGGTAAAAGTGGTCAAATTAATAGTGCTGTGCTAAAATAAACTAATGTGCAAAATACTAATATTGCCGCAAAATGAAGGTGTTCACACCAAACACTAATGGAATAAATTTAAAAAATGAATTTGGCGCAATATTGGTGAAATATAAAATATATATATAAAATATAAAAATAATGTGAGACACTGTTGGCTGCTGGGTGGTGAGTTCCCTCTTATGACATATGGTGGTCACTGCTATTAATTGGGAAGTGTAGAAAAAATAGCATAAAATATAATATTCATACCACCCTGTAACTAGCATGTACATATGACTTATTCTGGTGATTTAATATCCATACAATCTTCTATAAATAATTGTGAACTATCAGATGGTGGTCCGCATAAAATTACATGAATATAAATAAGATCTTCTAAGACAGCCTGTATATACACCTCCAGCACAATCTTGCTTGTAGAACACTAAGTATGGTTTGACAAGAGCACAAACAGTCCTTAGCGAATGCCCTTTATAGGCAGAGACTGTGGGCCCATTTGGCTGTTCTCCTGCTGTCCTCAACCTTGCTCCCGTGCCTCCTGATCAGGACACCACTGTGTGTCATGAAGAGGAACCCTTCTGCACCTGAGCCCCGGCTCGAGGTCACCCCCCCAGCCTAGGGGGCAACTACAAGGGCCATATATAGCCTAACACTCCATCTTCCACCCAAACTCCACTGCCCCAGCTGGGATGACCCTGAGTGTTTGAGGGGGTCTGCCCCCTGCCAACCCATCTGTTGGGGATTAGGAAGGGCCCTCTTGAATACTCCAGGCAGCACCACCTTACCAGCGGCTCCTGCAGGGGTAGCGCTACATTAACAATGTTAAAGCTTTACTAATTTTATATATTGGGTTGGTTAATGGAACCTTAAACAGTACCTTCCACCTGTAGTTTCTCTGTATGTTTTTGTTTCATTCAGACATATTACTTTTGCCTTGATTTCAAGGCACTGGATTCTGGGTTTAGATTTCAGTATGAATGCTACAGAGTTAATTTCTTCTCATTGTGTTCTCATGAGCTTCCTCCTAATGCCCTGGTTTCCTTCAACAATCCAAAAACATACCGGTAGTAGTAGGACAAGGGCTAAATTTGAATGTTTCCTTGTGATGTTCTGTGGAAAAACCCTCAACCATATAAATAAAGGTAAAAATGCAAACACCAACCAAAGTCCATTTTTCACTGATACTGTGTTACATTTTCTTGTTGTTATTTTTTTTTTTTTAATCACATTGTTCACCATATGTGATGAAACAGAATTCAGGGCTCACTTATTCAAACTCTTTAAAGAAATTGTATCAAGATCCTTTACCTGTAACACCTGCCTGCCTTGCTAGAGAGCTGTAGAATTCAGGGACAGTTTGCTGTTTCGGCTCCCTGATGAAAGAATAAAGTTGAAACATCTGTTAATTTATAAACCAATTTAACCATGACTGGTTAATAAATAGCTAACATCTGCTGAGACTGGTGTGGATCTGTGCTGGGGACGCCACACTGGGACCAGAAAAAGAACAGATTGATCTAGGGAAGGCCACTCTGGCTTCTGGCCGTACAAAGCTTTATTAGGACACTTATTTTCAGGATAAACATTCATTAGGATCTTCCTGCTGCAAAAAAAGTGCTGAAAAACCAAAATATTTTAAAGCCAATTAGTAAGGCTGGGTGGATATTGCTTCAGTTAATCCATTATTATTCAGTCAGTTCAAATATGATATTGGTGAAAATGTATAACCTATTAAAATAAACACTTACAGGTAAAGTTAAATGTCCTGAAGGTGTGGGGAAAAAAAGGCCAGAAAAAAAAAAATGGGCAGGTGTATGGCCTTTGGCTGTGTTAGAGAATATTCTGGGTGACTGACAAAAAGAGATGTTTTCTATCATGTTAAACGATAAGTTTACCTTTGGAAACATGGTACAGTACATGTTCCATCCATTTTCAGGGTGGAATATGTAACATGTTCCCAATGCTGCACATGCTGCCTGACCCCCCCCCCCATGGCAGCACCAAGGGGAGAAGTTCCCCGTGCTAGCTGTCACTTTTGGAAATCAGCGCAGCCATGCGGATCTCCGGTGTGTAGGCTTGTAGTTCTTAATGAGCTACCACGGCACTGTGAAGCGCCGTGGTAGTTCATTGATTCTTCCTGTCAGTGTATCTGCTTGCCCGTAAACAATGCGGCATGGGCACACAAATACACTGACAGGTCTGCAGGAGACCTGCATGGCATTCAGCGATCTGCTGATTGCTAGCACAATGCTTCAGTTCCTTCAGCTTCACTACAACTGTTTCTTGTAGTTCTTCAACACTGAGCTCCAGGTCTCTCACTAGACCCCCTGATTCACTGACTGTAGCAGGGGCATTCCAGATATGTCTCAAGCTTCACCCCTGCTGACCGGCTCGGGCCCTAGCTTGACTCACAAGGCTGCTCTGCAAGCGTTACCTTCGCTGGTGGGGTTCCTGACTTGATTACTGCCTGAAGTTTCCTGATTCTCCAACATGCCCGTTAAGTGAGAATGCTGCTCCGGTACTTGCTTCAGTTACTCACTGTGGTCCCTGGTAATAAGGTGGTTGGTCCCTTTGTGGCGACAGCTTCCCTTCTACCTCTGACCACTGACAGGTTCTCTGGCTGGTAGAACCGTCACTTCTGGTTGGACTGCAAGCCGCAAACCTTGTGCTGCTCTCTTACTTCTGGATAGGCCCTCACGCAGCCTAGCAGCCAGATGTCCCAATCTCCGACCTAGCAGCCCAGGGCACATGACACACGTCCACCCAAACAGCTGTCCAGGTGGCACCGAACATAGATCACCTGACTCCACCCAAATATATAGGCACTCCCAGCAGGCCAGGGGATTCAAGAAAACCCCTGCCCATTGGCTGAGATACCCCATATACACATAACCTGACCTTGAGTTGTCCTTCTCATATCTAGTACCACCAAGTGCCCGGCCACCTAGTGGTAGAAGAGAAAAGTACAACCAGGCCAAGCTTAGGGAGAGATCAATGGATCTCTAACAATTAACCAGGGTAACTACTCCTGGCAAGTAAATTTGTGAGGAGCATCCCTGACTAAACCCCAGGGTGCTACATCCTCCGCCTGCCCAAGAAACTACGTCTCAGAGTTTGTAAAAAAATAATTTGAGCTCCCAAGCATGAGAGCGAATGGCCTTGCAAAAACTGGGATGGGTGGGGAAACAGGGAAAGAGTTAACAATATAACAATATCAAATAAACACATGTGATTTTATTTTATTATATTTGAATGTCGTACGTGACTAACTTTTCATGTGGCATACCATATGAATAGTTAGTCACGTACAACATTCGAATATCAAAAATAGTTATGTACATTTTTGAAGGCAAATAAAGCAATAGTATTGCCACTTAACTATCTATCTAATATATACAGTGGTAACAAATATACAAAGGGTCAGTGTTGTTATCCGGCTAGATCCCTGTCTCTCCTTAGCCAAGGAAGACACAGCAACTAAAAGAGAGAAATCAAAACAATGCAAATGCATCCTACCCTATAAGAACATGGTGCAATAGATACACAGTGACTTAAACTGATCCTCAGCTAAGGGCAGCATGAAAGTGTAAAGGCATCCTATACATGTCTACATTATTTACATCATGAAAGCAGGCCCCATTCTCACTGAAAATGCCACCCTCTTTACTAATTAGCATAGAACTTCAGCAATGGTTTATTCAGTAACAGTCCTGATCAGGGCCATCTTTAACACAGGGCAAAAGGGGCAGCTGCCCCGGGCCCAGTCATTGTTGTGGGGGCTAAGGCAGCTTCCTCTTGAGCTCGCACTGCCTGCAAATATTTGATAAGTGGATTTGAGAGGACCCAAGAAAATGTTTGCCCAGGGTTCAATCAATACTAAAGACATCCCTGGTCCTGATATATGTATATGAATCCATTATTTGAAGAAAATAGGCAATTATTCCTCTATCACAGCCTATTCTAACTAGCTACTTGCCCAGTGTCCATGACCGTTACCGTCCATTAACTTTACTTCAAATTAACTACATTTCCCAGCAGTTCCTTTTCTTCTTACAAAAGCAACTTCGGGCACAAGGGCATGACTGCATCTCAAGCAAAAAGCAGTCAGACCAGGACCAGGGATGAGCCGAACACCCTCCTGTTCGGTACGCAGCAGAACATGCGAACAGGCAAAAAATTTTGCAGAACACGCTAACACCGTTAAAGTCAATAGGACACAAACATGAATTATCAAAAGTGCTAATTTTAAAGTCTTATATGCAAGTTGTTGTTATAAAAAGTGTTTGGGGACCCGGGTCCTGCCCCATGGGACATGTATCATTGCAAAAAAAATTTTTAATAACCGCCGCGTTTTCTGGAGCAGTGATTTTTTTTAATGCTTAAAGTGAAACGATAGAAATTAAATATTCCTTTAAATATTGTGCCTGGGTGGTGTCTATAGTATGTCTGTAAAGTGGCACATGTTTCCCATGTTTAGAACAGAACCACAGCAAAATGACATTTCTAAAGGAAAAATTATAATTTAAAACTGATCTGAATGAATTGTGAGAAATTGTCGGCGGCAATATAGATAAAACTCATTGAAAAAAAGAGCATAGGATCCCCCCTCAGTCCATTACCAGGCCCTTTGGGTCTGGTATGAATATTAACCACTTCAATACTGGGCACTTATACACCTTCCTGCCCAGACCAATTTTCAGTTTTCAGCACTGTCGCAGTTTGAATGACAATTGCGCGGTCATCCATCACTGTACCCAAACTAAATTTTTATCATTTTCTTCCCACAAAAGAGCTTTCTTTTGGTGGTATTTGATCACCTCTGCGGTTTTTATTTTCTGCTAAACAAATAAAAAAAGGCCGGAAATTTTGAAAAAAAATAAGTTTTGCTTTTGTTTTTGTTATAAAATTTTGTAAATAAGTAAGTTTTCTCTTTCACTGATGGGCACTGATGAGGTGGCACCAATGAGCGGGCACTGATTGGCACTGACGATGGGCACTGATATGCAGCACTGATGGGCACTGGTAGGCAGCACTGATGGGTGGCACTGATATGCAGCACTGATGGGCATTGATAGGCGGCACTGATGGGCACTGAAAGTCTGCAAAGATGGGTTCTTATGGGTGGCACTGATAGGCGGCACTGCTGGGCACTGATGGGCACTGATAGGCGGCACTGCTGGGCACTGATAGGTGGCACTGATCGGCATTGATACATGGCACTGATGGGCACTGATACACGGCACTGATATGAGGCACTGATAGGCATCCCTGGTGGCACTGGCAGTGGTAGGCATTGGAGTGGGCACTGATTGGCAGCTGCCTGGGCATTGATTGGCAGCTGCCTGGGCACAAATTAGTATTTCCCTGGGGGTCTGGGGGGCATACCTGGTGGTCCAGTGTGGATGGCCATCCTGGTGGTCCTGGGCGGCATGATGGTGGTCCTGGGTGGGATCCAAGGGGGGCTGTGCTGATAAACAATCAGCACAGACTCCCCCTGTCAGGAGAGCAGCCGATCGGCTCTCCTCTACTCACGTCTGTCAGACGCGAGTGAGGAAAAGCCGATCACCGGCTCTTCCTATTTACATCGTGATCAGCCGTGATTGGACACGGCTGATCAAGTGGTAAAGAGTCTTCGTCAGAGACTCTTTACCTAGATCGGAGTTGCGGTGTGTCAAACTGACACACCGCAACAACGATCGCCGTGATGCGCGCCCCCGGGGGCGCGCATCAGGTTAATATCCTGAGGATGTCATATGATGCCCAGTCAGGATATTGAAACCACTTTGCCGCCATCATTCTGCTACAAAGATGGCGGCAAGTGGTTAAGGGAAACCCCAAACCAAATTTTTTTTTAAATTGTGTGAGGGGTTCCCTAAAACGCATACCAGGCCCTTCAGGTCGCGTATGGATTTTAAGGGGAACCCTGCGCCAAAATTTATAAAAAATGGCATAGGGGTCCCCCCAAAATCCATACCAGAACTTAATCTGAGCACGCAACCTGACAGGCTGCAGGAAAAGAGGGAAGACGAGAGAGCGTCCCCCCTGAACCAGACCAGGCCACATGCCCTCAACATGGGGAGGGTGCTTTGGGGGTAGCCCCCCAAAGCACCTTGTCTCCATGTTGATGAGGACAAGGGCTTCATCCCCAACCCTTGCCTGGTGGTTGTGGGGGTATGCGGGTGCGGGGCTTAACAAGGGGACCCCCAGATCCCGCCCCCTGTGTGAATTGGTAACGGGGTACCCTGCCATTTCACAAAAAAGTATCAAAATTGTAAAAAAGACAAGAGACAGCTTGAGACAAGTCCTTTATTAAAAAATAAGAAAATAAAATGTCCCACGGTGTAAGTTCACGCCACCCAACCAAAAAAGAGAAAAAAAAAACCCACAACCGACCCACCTCCATGGGAGGCTCCCGCCATCTGACGCGTCTTTGCTGTGACAACTCTTATATAACTAAGGGCGGGGCCACCCAGTGATGTAACCAGGTGACCCCGCCCTCTCTGATGCCACGAGGACTTCCCTTTGGCTTCCCTGTGGCATCAGGGGGGCAAGGCCACCCTGTGACGTAAACGGGTGACATTGCCCCCCTCTGACTCCACGGGGAAGCCATGGGGAAGTCCCCATGGAATCAGAGGGGGCGGGGCCACCCGGATGTGTCACCGGGTGGCCCTGCCCTCAGTTATATAAGAGCTGTCACAGCGGAGACGCGTCACACGGCGGGAGCGTCCCATGGAGGCGGGTCAGTTGCAGCTTTTTTTTCTTTCTTTTTCGATCCGTCAGGTGGCGTGAACTTACATCATGGGACATTTTTATTTTTTTATTTTTTAATAAAGGACTTGTCCCAAGCTGTCTCTTGTCTTTTTTTTACCATTTTGACACTTTTTTGTGAAATGGTAGGGGTACATTTGTACCCCGTTACCAATTCACACGGGGGAGGCGGGATCTGGGGGTCCCCTTGTTAAAGGGGGGTTCCAGGTTCCGATAAGCCCCCCCGCCCGCAGACCCCCACAACCACTGGGCAAGGGTTGTGGGGATGAGGCCCTTGTCCCCATCAACATGGAGACAAGGTGCTTTAGGGGCTACGAGAAAAAGAAAAAAAGGGGGCGCACCAGCCATGTGCATTATCCTTTGAGTGAAAATTTATTAAAACAATGGTAAAAAGGAACTACTTACAAACAGTTGTAGAAGATCCCATAGTAAAACAAATCTTCAAATAGCAGCATGTAGTCTGGAATGAGTGAACCCACCAGAAGTCACAGAGTGACTCACGGGGGACACTGCTAGCTGATGCGTTTCGAGGGGAACGTCCCCCCTTCCTCAGAGCACAGCTTTTTACCATTGCTTTAATACATTTTTCACTCAAAGGATAATGCACATGGCTGGTGCACCCCCTTTTTTTCTTTTTCTTGTTGTCTGCTAGGATTCCCCATCCTTAAGGGCAGCAAGGCCTGTGGTTATACATTGCCTGTCTGGTCATCCACTTGTGCGCAGGAGCGTTGTTTTTTCACTATTAGTGCTTTGGGGGCTACCCCAAAGCACCCTCCCCATGTTGAGGGCATGTGGCCTGGCATGGTTCAGGAGAGGGGGAGCTCTCTCGTCCCCCCTTTTTTCCTGCTGCCTGCCAGGTTGCATGCTCAGATAAGGGTCTGGTATGGATTTTGGGGACCCCTAGGCCATTTTTTTATTTTGGTGCAGAGTTCCTATTAAAATCCATATCAGACCTGAAGGGTCTGGTATGGATTTTGGGGGGGGGGGGACGCCTACGCCATTTTGTTTTTAAATTTGGCGCAGGGTTCCCCTTAATTCCATATCAGACCCAAATGGCCTTGTATGTATTTTAGGGGGACCCCCACGCAATTTGTTTTTGTTTTGATTGGGGGTTCCCCTTAATATTCATACCAGACCCAAAGGGCCTGGTAATGGAGGGAGGGATCCCATGCTGTTTTTTTCAACTATCTGTATCGGTGAGGCCTGACAATTTATTACAGCCACAATCAGTTTTAAATGACAATTTTTCCTTTAGAAATGTAATTTTGCTGTGGTACTGTTCTAAACACAGGAAAAATTCGCTACTTTACAGGCATACTATAGACACCCCTCAGGCACAATATTTAAAGGAATATTTCATTTTTATTGTTTCATTTTAAGCATTAAAAAAAAAAAAAAATCGCTGCTCCCGAAAAAAACTGACGTTTTTAAAATACATTTTTGCATTGATACATATCCCCTGGGACAGGACCCAGGTCCCCAAACACTTTTTATGACAATAACTTGCATATAAGCCTTTAAAATTAGCACTTTTGATTTTTCATGTTAGTGTCCCGTAGACTTTAACGGTATTCCGGCAGCTTTCGAATTTGCCGCAAACACCGCATATTGTTCGCTGTTCGGCGAACAGGCGAACACCCGATGTTCGACTCGAGCTTATGTTTGACTCGAACATCGGGCTCATCCCTAACCAGGATGCAGGAGACCACACTTTGGGACACAGGGCCCCTTGCAAAAGTATCTTCAGTCTGTCCAGACGACAGCCAAAGACAAAGAGACTTTCTTCATCATTTGCAACCAACAAAGTTCACAGATCGCTCTTCAGGTTGAAGCACCCCAACAACTATAGCTTTTGGCCAACATGGCTCAGATGATCACTTTCTGTAACTGCCAGCAGCATTTAGTCCCACACAGTCCTGGCAATACTGCTTTCTGGGGTGTTCCCCATTAACAACACTTTAAATGGGTGTGCAAGGTGGCTGTCAACATAGTGTCCTTGACACCACACAACCCGTATTTGTAATCCACAAGGTAATGGTATCACTTTGATTAGACTTCACCAATAATATCTGGGTTCTGACAGTGTTACATCTTCTCCCCTGGCATTTACAGTGACAACATAATATTTAGCATCTTTCTCATCTGGCTTGCGGAGAATCACACTGTCCAGATTAATTTTACGGTCGTAGCCCCAGATATTTAGCACTGAGAGGTATTTCCCTTTTATAAGAACTTTGTACAAAAAACTGGAATAAGTTAAGTAGAGCGTTTTTTTAACTTTACAAGTGCGCATTTATAATCCACAAGAGAGGCGACTTTAGTATCTCAATAACAGTTACTAATAGTACCTGGGTTCGGGCAGGATCGAGGCCTCTCCCTCTTGATGTTCACCGTAGTGATCAACGTTTAATATCTTTTTGTGAAACTAACCTTATCAACCTTAGTTCAAGGAATGGACCAGGAAACAGGTAACAAAGGAACCTCCAACCCCCGGTTCTGGATCATATTCCAATAACAACTTACTCATGTGATTCTTAAGGCAGTGAAACTTTTGCAACTCCACCAACAGTGAAACATTTCTTTCCTTAGGATTAGGAAGTGAACAATACAGAATTAAGTTTTTCAAATTTAAACACACGATAACAACTTAACATCACTGATACTTTACTCGTCTCATGCGTCCCCTCTTTCCTCTTCACTTACCGGATTCAGGCACCACCGGGGAGGGACCCGGGACCGTTCTCCTTGCTTCATCCGTGATGAGCGAATGTACTGAGCCAGAAGAGTAATGACTGTGGGGCCGCCTCCTTCCGCAACTGCAACACCAGAATTAGTAGCCAAGGTAGATGCTTCAGCATCCTTATTAGGGAGAGAGGGTATCAGCACCACCTTTTACGGACTATCGGTCACTGTGGTTGTCTCCGAAGGAGTGATGGCAGCGGGAACTAACACTTCCGCTTTAGTGTCTGCAAGCTCATCTGACATGTCTAATTCCTCAGAAGAAGAGTCAGCCTGTGCTGAAGTAGGACTGCATGACTCAGCAGCTTCGGTACTGGACGTGGGTTCTTCCACAGAGGCATATCCACGGGCCCAATCCACCCTCATCACCCGTGACTGCAGTCGCGGTCTGGCAGCTATCAGCAGCTGTTCTCCACATTGACAGCTCATAGTAAAAAAAAAAAAAAAAAAACGCAATGGGCGGGGTCCTGATGACCAGTATCGTTAGTCAAATCAGGTAACAGGTTACCGGCTCACCTAATAGGGTGGTGTTCCTTGTCAGAACAGGAGAAGTAGTCAAAATAAAAGGGGATTGGGGATAGGACCCAAGGTGTCCTTACCTTCAGTGAAGGAAAAGGAACAAACTGCGGTTTAACCTGATATAACTTTATTAGAACAATTAGTAGAAAAACATTTTAATCATTGAAAGGAAAGCATAAACAATAGGAGATTGCATAAGGTAAAAACTGACAACGTTGTCACTTAAAAACGCATGCCCATGAGCTCAGCCATATCCAAGTCATCCACACGTGTCAATCATCTCAAGTCATTAAGTGTGACTTAATATATAATGCTTACATATGTTTAGGCGAGGTGAGTTCCGGGAAACCTTGGTAGCACAAGTCGGTACCCGTATTGTGCTTAACCATGGACCTCCAGACTCCCTATATGCCTATAGAGTTGCTGCATTAAGTCTTTACAATGTTAAAGAAAGCATTAGTTATCTCAGACAAATAAATGCAATTCTGGCTAGAAAGTATTCCTGATAGTTAGTGAACAGGACAGGTTTGATTTCTGGATGTAGCACTATCAATCATAGAGATAATATATATATATATATATATATATATAAATACAAAAAAATGCAGCACGCTGTGATGCAGGCATGCGACTTGAGTCCAGGAGAAACAATAGATCCACAACAAGCTTGTTAGTCATTCAGCACCATGTTTCCATGAAACATTAAAGATAGCACCGCATATGGATTGGATCGGAAAATATAGTCAGCTGAGTCAAAATACAGAGCCTCCAAAGAGAAAAAAAAAAAAAAAATATTAAATTCTCTTTCCCTTTCCTTCTTCCCTTTCTATTCTTTAAATGTTCAGGCTGTGATTGCTTGCTGGATATACCAGTTGAAAAGAGACTCACTGTTTAGATGATATTAAATTGGTCCTCAATAGCAGCGACAAGGTGGTGAATCCAGAGTCCTTTGCAGGGATCCACAGGTGTGCAGGATGCAAATCTCTGTATTCCTAGTCCTGGTGACACGCACAAGATGTTATCCACTCAAAACCAGCATTGGGCCGCCTGGCCATTTACTTCCAGTTTTCAGTTGTTTGCGGATTTCCAGTTTGCGGAGATAGGATGAGGGCTAAGGAGTGATGAAAAGCCCAAGTTGGCTATCAGCAGAGGGCATGCGTAGGCACACACACCGACATGTTTCACCCACTTGTGACGTGGGTTTCTTCAGGGTGAAGTGTTTGCATGAACAGAATCCTTTTATAGGCAGAGTGACACTCAGTGAATTACTTCCTGTTACATCACTTCCTGCCTAGACATGGTCATGTTAACCCCATAGGGGAATTCAGACTGCTGTAAGGAGAAAGTGTTTTTACACAGCTGCCATCTTGTGGCAGTATATGATTATTGCAGTTTAGTATAATCATTGATGTAAAAGGTAAAATCACCATTCACAAATTGACATTTTATGCTTTTAATCACATCTATTAAATTCAATAGTAGTTATATTAAGATATGAATATAAAGCTAAATACAGATAGATACATTTATACAGACTGAGGCTTAATATGATATTTTGACAATCGATCAATTCAGTGGAGATCAACTTATGGAGTCAGGAATACCTGTAAATTCAGCTCAGTGTTTAATCCATTTGGCGCGAGCGTCCCCAGCCGAAAAATCCACTCCTTTTCTTTTTGAAGTAGTATCAGGTCGAAGTCACCTCTTCTTACTGGAAGTTTTAGAGCATAGAACCCCTTAATTTTGAGTCCGTTTGTTTCCCTATTATGATATTTTGAAAAGTGTTCTCCTATGGGGGTATCATCATCTGGGGATCGAATGCTTGAGAGGTGTTCCCCTATACGGACCTTTAAAGGACGCTTTGTTTTGCCTATATACAATTTATGACAGGAACATTCCAGCATATACAGTACTCGTGTAGTATTGCAGTTAATGAAATGTTTAATTTGATACACCTTTCTTCCTGTTGCATCTGTAAATGAGTCAGATCTATCTACAAATCTGCAAATATGGCATTTTCCACAAGCATACATCCCTCGCAATGGAGGCAGGTCCGTGAGCCAATTGCGTGGATTGGGTCTGGTATATTCAGATCTGACGAGTTCATCAGTCAGATTTTTGGCTCTTCTTGCTACCATGAAGGGTTTAGGGCCAACTATAGAAGCCATCTGGGGAGCTCGAGTCAGTACGTGCCAATGTTTAGTCAAGATCGTTCGCACATCTTCCCACTGTGTACCAAACGTGGTGATGATTTTCACTTGATCAGAAAGGCTCTTGTTGGCATCTTGGTCATTCTTTGGTATTAGCAGTTCTTTCCGGTCAATTGCAGATGCTCGTTTTCTTGAGTTCTTTAAAGATCTATGCGGGTAACCCCTTTCTCTAAATCTTTTATAGAGTTGCTTTGATTCAGCCTGATAGTCTTGATCCAGTGAGCAGTTGCGTCTAATTCTCAGAAATTGCCCTGTTGGTATACCTCTGACCAGGGACTTGGGATGATGGCTGGTTGCCTCAAGAAGGGTGTTTGCTGCTGTTGCTTTACGAAATGTTTTCGTGGACAGATGGTCTCCATCAATCCTTATTAGGAGGTCCAGAAAAGAAATTTCGTTCAAGTCGTAGGTAAATGTTAGGCGTATATTACGGCTGTTTTCATTCAGTTCACTCAAAAACCCTTCAAGGGATTCGACAGACCCCTGCCAAAGCAGCAGGACATCATCGATAAATCTTAGCCACAATTTGGCATGGTCTAGATAAGATTCAGAGCAATAAACAACTTCCTCTTCCCAATAACCAAGATGTAAACATGCGTAGGAAGGTGCCCAAGGGGCCCCCATAGAGGTGCCTTGTATTTGTCTATAATAAACCCCTAGGAATTCAAAGCAGTTGTTAGTCAGGGCAAACTGCAGCATCTCAAGGATGAACTCATTCTGAGGTCCCATACGTGGAAATTTCTGGTCAAGAAAGTGTGCCACTGCTGCCAAGCCCCATGCATGGGGTATAGATGTATAAAGAGACTCTACATCAATGCCTACCAGGAGAGTTCCAGGAGATACGGTTACCTCTTCAATTTTTGCTAATACATCAAGGGTATCTCTAATGTATGAGGGTAACTCAAAGACCATTTCTTTCAGTAGGGCATCTAGGTATCTTCCAATTTTCTCCAGAGGACCCTTCACCGCTGAAACGATTGGCCTGCCTGGTGGGTTCGTCAGGGATTTATGGACTTTAGGAATGATGTAGATTGTAGGGGTATTAAACTCCTTCACTTTCAGATACTCATACTCATTCCGAGATGAGAAGAGGCCGGCTTCCTGTGCAAACATAAGTTTAAAATTCAGTTCATTGATTATAGAGGTAAAGGGATTAGCAGGAAGTTTTTCATAGGTGGATCGGTCATTTAACTGTCTCTTTATCTCATTTTCATAGTATTCTGTTGAAAGCAATACCACATTGCCCCCTTTGTCGCTTTTCTTTATCACCAAATTTGGTGCCTCCTTCAGCTCTCGTAAGGCCCGGCGTTGTTCAGGATCCAGGTTGTCTTTTCTTCCTCTTTGCCAATTCACCTTAGTAAGGTCATCTTGAACCAGATCTAAGAAGACCCCCAACCATCTATTTTTTCGGAAAGGGGGCATTTTTGTTGATTTTATAAGTAGATTGGCATCTCGTTTCAATGGGCTAGAGGGAGTAGAGATGGATTGGTCATCATCCTTACTTTCCATTAATAAGGAGGTAAGTATATCCAGATCTTCATCGTCTTGGGATTTAGTTGGCAGGTTTTCATCTTCGTCTTGGGTAGGTCTTTGATGTAACTGTCTTAGATAGACTTTTCGTAAAAACAAAGTGATGTCTTTATATACCTCAAACTCGTTCATTGACCCAGTAGGTGAATAAGAGAGTCCTTTTTCAAGCAATTTTCTATGCCTTTCTTCCAATTTAAATGCTGAGAGGTTGATAATAGTCTTGGAGTGTTGATCAGGATGAGGGTTTAAGGAAGTGATGTCTGATGATAGTGGGGAGATTATTTCTGTCATTTCTGCTGGCTCCGGGTATTGGCCCTGGTCGTTTCTCCTCTGTCCCCAGCACTCTTGTATTTTCCTTTTCCTCTTCCTCTTGTTCCTCTTGTGGGCTTTAGGATCCCTTTGGTAGCAGTTGTCTCTTCCAAAGGTGAGCGTTCTTCTCCTAAAAAACCAACCATTCTTTCTGTATCTTCGTCGCTTTCTGAGGTATTTGGTGTTCCTCTGGTTGAGGAGCGTGACCATTGTCGGCCTTTTCTTGAGGTGCTTCTACCCCTAATCTTAGTCAGATCAAAGATTTCTCCCTTGGCCCAATCGTCTAAATCCCTTTGGAATTTGGATTGTTTAGTGTGTCTTAAATTTTTTTGTGTTTTAATGGCTTCTTTTTTCAAAATTTCATTTTGTTTTTCAAATTCCAGTTGGTCCTTGAAGGGTTCAAGTTGTTGCAGACTAGCCTCAATTTGTGACTGTAGCTCAGAAGCCTGTAGTTTTTCCTCCTCCACTATGAGTTTCATTACAGACAGACCATGATCAATACATTCCTGCTTCCATTTAGTTAGAAAACGTTCATTATGTAGATGTTCTGCTGGAATGACACGCTCACGTAACCCTCGGGGGATTAAACCTTTAGCAATATAGGATTCTAGAGATAGAATGTCCCATTTCCTATTTAGTTGTTTTATTGTAAGCTTTTTATGTAGTTTAAATAAATTTTTTATTGATTCATCAGCAGAGGGAGGGGCTTCTTCCCCTCTGTCGCTGAAAGTGAGTCTGATTTCCTCCTCGATGTCATCTCCAATTACAAACGCCATCAGTGTGCAAGTATCTGAGCAGTTACACTTACAGCAGTAATAAATGCAATCCTATTGTAAGGCTTTCTAATGTCAAATAAAACTTCCCGCCTCAGGAATGGTCCAAAAGATCACAAAGGCATACAGATCATAGTAAAAAAAAAAAAACGCAATGGGCGGGGTCCTGATGACCAGTATCGTTAGTCAAATCAGGTAACAGGTTACCGGCTCACCTAATAGGGTGGTGTTCCTTGTCAGAACAGGAGAAGTAGTCAAAATAAAAGGGGATTGGGGATAGGACCCAAGGTGTCCTTACCTTCAGTGAAGGAAAAGGAACAAACTGCGGTTTAACCTGATATAACTTTATTAGAACAATTAGTAGAAAAACATTTTAATCATTGAAAGGAAAGCATAAACAATAGGAGATTGCATAAGGTAAAAACTGACAACGTTGTCACTTAAAAACGCATGCCCATGAGCTCAGCCATATCCAAGTCATCCACACGTGTCAATCATCTCAAGTCATTAGGTGTGACTTAATATATAATGCTTACATATGTTTAGGCGAGGTGAGTTCCGGGAAACCTTGGTAGCACAAGTCGGTACCCGTATTGTGCTTAACCATGGACCTCCAGACTCCCTATATGCCTATAGAGTTGCTGCATTAAGTCTTTACAATGTTAAAGAAAGCATTAGTTATCTCAGACAAATAAATGCAATTCTGGCTAGAAAGTATTCCTGATAGTTAGTGAACAGGACAGGTTTGATTTCTGGATGTAGCACTATCAATCATAGAGATAATATATATATATATATATATAAATACAAAAAAATGCAGCACGCTGTGATGCAGGCATGCGACTTGAGTCCAGGAGAAACAATAGATCCACAACAAGCTTGTTAGTCATTCAGCACCATGTTTCCATGAAACATTAAAGATAGCACCGCATATGGATTGGATCGGAAAATATAGTCAGCTGAGTCAAAATACAGAGCCTCCAAAGAGAAAAAAAAAAAAAAAAAAAATATTAAATTCTCTTTCCCTTTCCTTCTTCCCTTTCTATTCTTTAAATGTTCAGGCTGTGATTGCTTGCTGGATATTCCAGTTGAAAAGAGACTCACTGTTTAGATGATATTAAATTGGTCCTCAATAGCAGCGACAAGGTGGTGAATCCAGAGTCCTTTGCAGGGATCCACAGGTGTGCAGGATGCAAATCTCTGTATTCCTAGTCCTGGTGACACGCACAAGATGTTATCCACTCAAAACCAGCATTGGGCCGCCTGGCCATTTACTTCCAGTTTTCAGTTGTTTGCGGATTTCCAGTTTGCGGAGATAGGATGAGGGCTAAGGAGTGATGAAAAGCCCAAGTTGGCTATCAGCAGAGGGCATGCGTAGGCGCACACACACCGACATGTTTCACCCACTTGTGACGTGGGTTTCTTCAGGGTGAAGTGTTTGCATGAACAGAATCCTTTTATAGGCAGAGTGACACTCAGTGAATTACTTCCTGTTACATCACTTCCTGCCTAGACATGGTCATGTTAACCCCATAGGGGAATTCAGACTGCTGTAAGGAGAAAGTGTTTTTACACAGCTGCCATCTTGTGGCAGTATATGATTATTGCAGTTTAGTATAATCATTGATGTAAAAGGTAAAATCACCATTCACAAATTGACATTTTATGCTTTTAATCACATCTATTAAATTCAATAGTAGTTATATTAAGATATGAATATCCTATCTCCGCAAACTGGAAATCCGCAAACAACTGAAAACTGGAAGTAAATGGCCAGGCGGCCCAATGCTGGTTTTGAGTGGATAACATCTTGTGCGTGTCACCAGGACTAGGAATACAGAGATTTGCATCCTGCACACCTGTGGATCCCTGCAAAGGACTCTGGATTCACCACCTTGTCGCTGCTATTGAGGACCAATTTAATATCATCTAAACAGTGAGTCTCTTTTCAACTGGAATATCCAGCAAGCAATCACAGCCTGAACATTTAAAGAATAGAAAGGGAAGAAGGAAAGGGAAAGAGAATTTAATATTTTTTTTTTTTTTTTTTTCTCTTTGGAGGCTCTGTATTTTGACTCAGCTGACTATATTTTCCGATCCAATCCATATGCGGTGCTATCTTTAATGTTTCATGGAAACATGGTGCTGAATGACTAACAAGCTTGTTGTGGATCTATTGTTTCTCCTGGACTCAAGTCGCATGCCTGCATCACAGCGTGCTGCATTTTTTTGTATTTATATATATATATATATATTATCTCTATGATTGATAGTGCTACATCCAGAAATCAAACCTGTCCTGTTCACTAACTATCAGGAATACTTTCTAGCCAGAATTGCATTTATTTGTCTGAGATAACTAATGCTTTCTTTAACATTGTAAAGACTTAATGCAGCAACTCTATAGGCATATAGGGAGTCTGGAGGTCCATGGTTAAGCACAATACGGGTACCGACTTGTGCTACCAAGGTTTCCCGGAACTCACCTCGCCTAAACATATGTAAGCATTATATATTAAGTCACACCTAATGACTTGAGATGATTGACACGTGTGGATGACTTGGATATGGCTGAGCTCATGGGCATGCGTTTTTAAGTGACAACGTTGTCAGTTTTTACCTTATGCAATCTCCTATTGTTTATGCTTTCCTTTCAATGATTAAAATGTTTTTCTACTAATTGTTCTAATAAAGTTATATCAGGTTAAACCGCAGTTTGTTCCTTTTCCTTCACTGAAGGTAAGGACACCTTGGGTCCTATCCCCAATCCCCTTTTATTTTGACTACTTCTCCTGTTCTGACAAGGAACACCACCCTATTAGGTGAGCCGGTAACCTGTTACCTGATTTGACTAACGATACTGGTCATCAGGACCCCGCCCATTGCGTTTTTTTTTTTTTACTATGATCTGTATGCCTTTGTGATCTTTTGGACCATTCCTGAGGCGGGAAGTTTTATTTGACATTAGAAAGCCTTACAATAGGATTGCATTTATTACTGCTGTAAGTGTAACTGCTCAGATACTTGCACACTGATGGCGTTTGTAATTGGAGATGACATCGAGGAGGAAATCAGACTCACTTTCAGCGACAGAGGGGAAGAAGCCCCTCCCTCTGCTGATGAATCAATAAAAAATTTATTTAAACTACATAAAAAGCTTACAATAAAACAACTAAATAGGAAATGGGACATTCTATCTCTAGAATCCTATATTGCTAAAGGTTTAATCCCCCGAGGGTTACGTGAGCGTGTCATTCCAGCAGAACATCTACATAATGAACGTTTTCTAACTAAATGGAAGCAGGAATGTATTGATCATGGTCTGTCTGTAATGAAACTCATAGTGGAGGAGGAAAAACTACAGGCTTCTGAGCTACAGTCACAAATTGAGGCTAGTCTGCAACAACTTGAACCCTTCAAGGACCAACTGGAATTTGAAAAACAAAATGAAATTTTGAAAAAAGAAGCCATTAAAACACAAAAAAATTTAAGACACACTAAACAATCCAAATTCCAAAGGGATTTAGACGATTGGGCCAAGGGAGAAATCTTTGATCTGACTAAGATTAGGGGTAGAAGCACCTCAAGAAAAGGCCGACAATGGTCACGCTCCTCAACCAGAGGAACACCAAATACCTCAGAAAGCGACGAAGATACAGAAAGAATGGTTGGTTTTTTAGGAGAAGAACGCTCACCTTTGGAAGAGACAACTGCTACCAAAGGGATCCTAAAGCCCACAAGAGGAACAAGAGGAAGAGGAAAAGGAAAATACAAGAGTGCTGGGGACAGAGGAGAAACGACCAGGGCCAATACCCGGAGCCAGCAGAAATGACAGAAATAATCTCCCCACTATCATCAGACATCACTTCCTTAAACCCTCATCCTGATCAACACTCCAAGACTATTATCAACCTCTCAGCATTTAAATTGGAAGAAAGGCATAGAAAATTGCTTGAAAAAGGACTCTCTTATTCACCTACTGGGTCAATGAACGAGTTTGAGGTATATAAAGACATCACTTTGTTTTTACGAAAAGTCTATCTAAGACAGTTACATCAAAGACCTACCCAAGACGAAGATGAAAACCTGCCAACTAAATCCCAAGACGATGAAGATCTGGATATACTTACCTCCTTATTAATGGAAAGTAAGGATGATGACCAATCCATCTCTACTCCCTCTAGCCCATTGAAACGAGATGCCAATCTACTTATAAAATCAACAAAAATGCCCCCTTTCCGAAAAAATAGATGGTTGGGGGTCTTCTTAGATCTGGTTCAAGATGACCTTACTAAGGTGAATTGGCAAAGAGGAAGAAAAGACAACCTGGATCCTGAACAACGCCGGGCCTTACGAGAGCTGAAGGAGGCACCAAATTTGGTGATAAAGAAAAGCGACAAAGGGGGCAATGTGGTATTGCTTTCAACAGAATACTATGAAAATGAGATAAAGAGACAGTTAAATGACCGATCCACCTATGAAAAACTTCCTGCTAATCCCTTTACCTCTATAATCAATGAACTGAATTTTAAACTTATGTTTGCACAGGAAGCCGGCCTCTTCTCATCTCGGAATGAGTATGAGTATCTGAAAGTGAAGGAGTTTAATACCCCTACAATCTACATCATTCCTAAAGTCCATAAATCCCTGACGAACCCACCAGGCAGGCCAATCGTTTCAGCGGTGAAGGGTCCTCTGGAGAAAATTGGAAGATACCTAGATGCCCTACTGAAAGAAATGGTCTTTGAGTTACCCTCATACATTAGAGATACCCTTGATGTATTAGCAAAAATTGAAGAGGTAACCGTATCTCCTGGAACTCTCCTGGTAGGCATTGATGTAGAGTCTCTTTATACATCTATACCCCATGCATGGGGCTTGGCAGCAGTGGCACACTTTCTTGACCAGAAATTTCCACGTATGGGACCTCAGAATGAGTTCATCCTTGAGATGCTGCAGTTTGCCCTGACTAACAACTGCTTTGAATTCCTAGGGGTTTATTATAGACAAATACAAGGCACCTCTATGGGGGCCCCTTGGGCACCTTCCTACGCATGTTTACATCTTGGTTATTGGGAAGAGGAAGTTGTTTATTGCTCTGAATCTTATCTAGACCATGCCAAATTGTGGCTAAGATTTATCGATGATGTCCTGCTGCTTT